>JACVVK020000199.1:70000-220000 GCA_018292915.2 Batillaria attramentaria | reverse complement strand
CGTGGACCATGTCGCTATACACACACACACACACACACACACACACACACACACACACACACACACACACAGAGGCAGACAGACAGACAGGAAAAGCCACAGACAGACAGGCGGAGGCAGAGAGAGAGAGAGAGAGAGAGAGAGAGAACACACACACACACACACACACACACACACACACACACACACACACACACACACACACACACACACACACAGAGAGGCAGCCAGACAGACAGGCAAAGCCACAGACGGACAGGCGGAGGCAGAGAGAGAGAGAGAGAGAGAGAGAGAGAACACACACACACACACACACACACACACACACACACACACATACACACACACACACGCGCGAACAAACACCTCTATAACCAGGAATAAAAATAAACTCGTAAATCAGACGTAGTGGATTAAAGCCTACAATTCTCCGTTAATGTCAAAGGAATCTCCTTTTCCAATCAACGTCATTTTCCTCACGTAGCCGCACGCACGTAGGAGTTGCTCAAAGTTACCACTATTCCTCAGGTGAGTTCCGGTTCCCATGGCAACAGCGTACACAATCCGCGGCGCCGAAGAGTGAGCCGGTGAAGATCGTGACTACTGTATCTGATTCTCTCCCCCCCCCCCTTCTGCCCACCCCCCTCACCCCCAAGCGATGGCAACATGTAGAGCAGTGCTTGCTTCAGTCGTGATCGATGGAAGAGACTGAAAGGCAGCAAAGCGCAGCGTAAGCTTGTAATCCGGGTAGACGTTCTCGCAGCCACCCTAAAGCCTGGGGCCGTGGTCACGACGCGTTCGTAACTTTTCCGCCACCGATTTACGCACGCGAGGGTCCGTAACTTACGATTTGTGATAAAATTGGGTGGTCATGACGTTTGCGCAGAGTTACGGCCGCTCGGAAACCCTTGCGTATTGTACACCACCTAGGAGGGTGTCGGAAAGGTGCCGTAGCCTTTGCGTAAATCTGAAAAATGGCGGCCCGCTTGATTTACCAACTGCAAATGAGAAGAGCATTGCGACGGGAAAGGGTGTTCCGCGATCGTACTAACCCTTTTGACTCGTACGACGATGTGGACATGCTTCAAAGGTTTAGATTTAGGAGGAGAGACCTGCAGGAATTGTGCAATCTGCTGTAGGACGACTTGAGGTACCCGTGTAGAGGGGGCGCGTTCAGTTCACTACGCACCCTGCAATGCAAAAGCCTGTATGGCCGCCCGTACACACATCGTGGGTCGATTTGTCAGTTTCCTTTTTGTGGGTTAACATTTGTTTGTGTTTCGGACTAGTTCAGTGCTGAACGCACTCGGTCAGTCTTCACTAATCAACCACCACCGTTTTGATCGTATGCCTGTCAATGCAGGTCTCATTCATTGTGTTGTGGATCCGAAATGTGCGGGTTCCGAATTCAGAGTTTTGGTCGAGTCATGTTTATCTGCCGTAGCAAGTCAGGTTAAATGCGTGGCATGCATGTGGAGAGTTTTGTTGATGTTGTTGTTATCCTTTCCTCTTTCGTTTTTCGTTGTTCTTTGATTGAGGTTCATTCCGTTGGTTTTCTTGCCAGTGAGCCTGCTACATACGGTTTGTACGTGCAGTAAATGCTTCTACTGGTCCAATGTTGAGATAGAGACTGCTAGGGAGCGGTCTATATGCGACCTGCATGCACTCCTGATCACACTCTCCACATACATGCCACGCATTTAACCTGACGCTACGGCAGATAAACACGACTCGATCAAAAACTCTGTAGTGAACGTGTAGTGAACACACCCCCTCTACTCTTTTACTCTTCACGCTGGAAGGAGAATTTGTGCAGGTCACGTGATGGTGTTTTCCGTGGGAATCCCGGGGGTCCCACACCTATCTAAAAATAACCCGTACGTGACACCGTTTCCAGTAAGTGCGCGTCGTGACCGGCCAACTAGCGGAAGAGATAGTTTTCACGTAGCCACGTACGAACTTACGATCCGCAACCCATTTGCGCAAAGAAATTTGCGTTCGCGTCGTGACCACGGCCCCTGCTCTTTAACTGGGCACAGCGCGCGAAACACACAGGTGCACATCACAGTCGTTGCGTTCGGTGTGTCTACTAACTACAAAACTGAACAGAGCTGTGCTCGGTGGCAAACCGATTGAAGATGCACTGTCCGCCATGTTTGCGCGCCGAGTGACGTAGTACAGCCAGTCAGAATCTGTTGTGGAAACCACAGTCACAGTTGTGGCTATTTGAAATCCAGGTTGCTGTGATGACGCCACAGCGGCGGAAACCGCCCAAATCACAACTGTGTCACAACTGTGGACAGTACTGTGGCGCTCCGCAGCGCCCATGCAGTTAAGAGACGGCTTAAGAGTACAACGTAAAATGGAGCATACCCGCTTGTGAGTAACGGTGTTCCCGCTTACGCACAGGTGTGGGTATTTGTACGCACAAAACCCTTAAACTGACTTACAAATTTGAGAACAGCGCGTCAGAGAGGACGCACGTTTTTCGTCTCGCCGTGACAAACAGTATTTTTTTCAAACACTCTCCCGGAAACTCGATGAACAAAAAGCGATCTGTAACTATAGCAGCGGGCACTTACAGCATCGCGTTTCCGCTGAACCATTGTGCATAACAGACAGAATCTGATTGGCTTAAGCACTCTGGGACACTTTTTGTCCAGTCATAATACTCTGTTGGTTAGCGTGCGGGTTCTTCGCCTTGCCAAATCGCCATAACTGGCACGCAACAATTCACATACAACTCTCCTACTTGAATACTTGTAAACAATAACCAAAAAAAAAAATTGGTTTTGACTTTCAGACCTTTTATGCCAAAAGACCATGGACTGACCCTCAAAATTTACAAAAGGACCCTCAAAAGACCCAAAAAGGAGAGAAGGTAGGAGGTGTGTGTGTGAGAGGGAGGGGGGATTGGAGGAGGGAAGGAGGGGGGGGGTTGGAGGAAGGGGCGGGGTAGGAGGAGAGGGGGACTTACAAATTGATTCCTTCGACAGAGCAGAGACTGAATGAACACAGCAAAACACAGCAAGCTATCGTCATTCGGGAATCCCAATCGTCTTTAGTGTTTGTCACCATGTGCAATCAAGTCAGACAATTATCATGAATTATTATCTGTTGGATTAAAAAGTACTGACAGTACAAACTACACGACTGTCACACAGAAGAGCAGCTTGGTTTCGTTGTCAGCTGCTGTATGAAGGTTTGAAAGGAGACAAAGAAAATCAGTTCTTTGTTCGTGTAGACATGACCGTCTGCCTCTTGTTGTTTGTTTGTTTGTTTGTTTGTTTGTTTGTTTGTTTGTTTGTTTGTTTGATGCTGGTTTTTGTTGGTGTTGGTGTTTGTTGTTGTTGGGTTTTATTGTTGTTGTTATTATTATTATTATTATTATCGTTTGTTGTTGTTGTGTTGTTGTTGTTGCGTATTTGGGGTTTGTTTGTTGTCGTGTGTGTGTGTGTGTGTGTGTGTGTGTGTGTGTGTGTGTGTGTGTGTGTGTGTGTGTGTGTGTGTGTGTGTGTTTTACTGGTCATTATTATACCGGATCTGTTTAATACAGCGCATAGAAACGGTTCACAGAAATGACGCAGTACCAGCCACGCTTCCCTGTATAAATGCATGCCTCATTGTTTCAGAAAATAATTTAAAAAAATTGATGAGCTGACAGCAAGCCACGTCATTATATTTCCTAAACTGGACTTATTTTTCCCGAAAGCTGGGTTACCGGATTACTGAGAAAAAAATCAAACGCTTTTCTGACTGGCCGTGAGATGAAGCGGCGCCATGCATTTTCGCTGGCAGATATGTGAAGTATGCATGGTTTGTTCCCGATGTTCTGCATGTCAGTAGCATGCACCCAGAATGCGCGACGTGGCATGGAATATGACTGCAGCGGCTATATTCCCGTTGTTGTTTTTGTTGTTGTTGGTGGTGTTTGTTGTTGTTGTCGTTGTTGTTTGTTGTTGTTGATGTCATTCTCCAAAACGAGATTCAACATTTAGGATTACATTACTAGTTAATCTATCATAGGGAAATTAAATGTCTGCTCAAAAACGTAACAATGACAGTACGATACAACCTTAATATCACACACAAACACACACACACACACACACACACACACACACACACACACACACACACACACACACGCACGCACGCACGCACGCACGCACACCATCATCATCATCATCATTATCATCACAGTTGTATGCACAAACCCAAGGGTGATATCAAAAACAGGGCGACAATGACTGAAAACAACAACAACAGCAACAACAAAACGGCACTTTTTTCGTGGGATTCATACTCACGGCCCAAGCATTGGCAGTGAAACGGCCTACCACCTCGGGTTTTACCCTCCTGTTTTGTCTATATCTTTGTTTATTTACCGTAACCGATTGACCAAAGCTACCTGTTGGGTGACCGTTTACACAATATTTCTGACAATTCAAAATTGTGCATGACAATCTTTTACTCCATTTCACATCAGGCGTATAGGTGTGTTTGTTGTTGTTGTTGTTGTTGTTTCCAAATCATTGATTTTCCCATGCCTGATGTCATTATTTGACTCTGATACAACTAGAAACACACACCGGAAATGAATAAATTAATAAAGTGCTGAAGAAATACTGGATGAAAAAAATGCACTCCGCTGATTGGCTGCACGGTCCCTTGGCTAAAATCCACATACTGGCTGCGCACACACCTCACCTGGTGCGTTTTGGCCAACCCAGTAAAACGGGTCATCCTAGTCTGACTCGCTGAGCCATCTCTGACTGATAGCCGCTGAGACGGCGGAGTGTGTGACCCGCCCCGGGTGGTCAGCGAGCTGAGGCGACAACGTGACGCATCTCTCCCCGAGCCACGGTGCGCTCATCCATTTGGGATGTGTCACAGGTGAGAGTCGTCGGTAAAGTACTCATGTACGTATGTGTGTAGTGACACAAATTTCCGCCTGGCTGATCAATACATTCAGTTGCGGCACGGCGAGGCTCGCGCGACTAGGCCTGAGTTGCTTGTTGTTTTGTGGTGCTTGGTCTCAGCCGGGACCGCCAAGCCGTCTCACCTGAGCGCGCGCGCACACACACACGCACACTGAGTGGAAAGCCGACTACTAAATGCGGCCACCACCCGTTTTCATGCTTCGTTGGTAAACATTCCTGGAGTACCGATCGCGGCACTTTGACAATATGTCCCGCAGCATAGCTGTGCTTTTCAGAGACTCAGCCCCTCATCACAATATGTGTGCTCACTTACAACTTGTGCAAATGTAGGTAAGTGTATGCTGGCGACACCTGGGGGACACGAAAGCGGGGTGTTCTACTGATCAGTGTGTGTGGGCTGCCTGAGCAAGCTTAGTGTGCGTGCACTGAATCAAGAGAATGGCGCTGGCATTGAGTGAACTCGATTGAGACGGGCGGAAACGAGCGCAGAGTAGGGGTGTATGCGCGCCACGGGCAGTGTCGGTCAGTTTTTTTTTTTTTTTTTTTTTTGGTCTGCCAACACACGTGAGCCAGAAATGGTGCAATTCTAAGTTTACTAAACTTAACAGCAGTAAAAGTTTTGTTTTTGAATGTTTGCGCTTTTTTTTTTTTTTTTTGGAGGGGGGGGGGGGGTATGCTCTAATAGTCTTCAGTTCAGTTCAGTTCAACTCAACATAATTTAAGTCAATAATTAAATACAACTTTAGTCAGTGTCCGGTAAGAAACAGTTTAAAAAAATTATTTTGGCTCGTCTTAAACATAGAAACAATAATGAAAAGAATAATGTAATAGTCTTCTTAATAAGTAGAACTCTGAATGCAAAACATTGACGTCTGCTGGCCGTGAGAACGAGAATTGCAACGACACAGACCTATCCTAGTCAATTTTGCCAGAAAAAACTGTGGCACATGTGCTTTTCGGCTTGCGTTTAACTTTAAGCTTCTGTTTACTTAATGTCAGCCTGTGAGAGGCTATGACTGTGCGTGTGTGTAAAAGGGCACGGTGCTAGAACCACCAAAACGATTCTAGCACACAGAGGAAGATGTAGAAAAACAACAACAACAGCAAAACCAGCCGTCGTAAAAGCTACACACGTGTGCGTACGTACGCTGACCGACGTACCGTGCGTGCATCAGCGTAATTACTAACCAATCGAGCACGCCATCACAATCAAAGTGTATTTTTAGCTCTCGCGTGGGTTTCCTTTTGCCGGTGTATGCTGGGGTTGTGGTTCGGCGGTGCTAAGCCAAAGAGAGGCTGATCTTAGGTGTGGTCATCTGCAGGTGTCGTCTGCCTGCCTGCCGACTGATGACAAGAGTCGTCGTTGTTGTCACTGGCATTTTAGACGACACATTGTGATTTCAGCGGGATGTGACGTTGTGTGAGGTAGGATTTAGTTTATTCGAGGCTCCGCTTCGGGACACGGTGGAGGACTGACACCTGTCGAACGAAGCACGCAGGTTTCCTTTATTTTCATTCAACATTTCGAATCGTGCGTAAGTGTCGTCTGCTGCTTTGACTTCCCGGTTGCTCAGTCGTACACGTACGAGGGCGTAGTGCCAAATAGCAGCTAGTCATCGTGTATGAGATTGTAGAGTAGAATCTAGTTTCCGGACAGCTACATCCTGCATTTTGAACCGTGTTAGACAGTGTCGTCTGCTGAGTTGACTTTCCGCTTTCGCTTGCCAAATTGACGAGAGTACTTGCGTAAACTTTGCTGTTGTAGGCTAACACATATTGTATTTCTCTTCGTGGCTCACTGTTATTTTTATCGTCATTTTTCTGTGTAGATTGCACGGGACAGGATAACGGACGACAGTTACGTGAGAGAGAAAGAATGAGGTTATGACATAAGCGACCCACCCAAGACAGAAACTGTATCACGTGCAGTGGGCACGGCACGGCTGTGAATCCTGACGCATAATGATAATGCAGTTGCTCGTGTGAAGCTGATCCATCAGGGTATACGTAAGAGCATTGAGCACCGGTGAAAGCCTGATCTGTCCGGCTCTCTCTCTCTCTCTCTTACACAGAACCAGTAAGACTCATAATCAAAATTCGACACTCTGCCGTGAATCATTATGCATTTAATCACTTGAACCTAATCCACCACTGTAAACGTTTAAGAACTTGCCACCACAGAATCATTGATTCTAACACACACCTGCAGACTCAAAGCCGAAAGTGCAGAACAGTGTACCATCATGGGCTTCTTCAGCCAGTTAGGGCTGCTCCTCTGGAAGAACTTTCTTCTCCAGCGGCGGAAAATCTGCGTCAGCATCTTCGAGGTCATTCTGCCCATCGTCTTCGCTGTCATCATCCTCATCATCCGAATCGCGGCGAAACCGAAAGAGTTTGACCGACCCATTTACTATGACAGCAAACCTGTGCGCTCTAGTGACTTCAGGTATAGATACATGGATCCTGATGTGGAGGTGGGGTTTACACCGAATACAGCTCTAACGCGGCGCATTATGGCTGATGTTGTGCAGAATCTTGAAGGCACTCTCACAAAACAATTGGAAACGTTTGTCGTGGGTAAGTAGATTTTTTTTTTACCATACTTTCATTCGTTGATTTGTCTGTCTGCCTGTCTGTGTCTGTCTGTCTGCCTGCTTGCCTGACTGTCTGCCTGCCTGCCTGCCTGCCTGCCTGTCTGTCTGTCTGTCTGTCTGTCTGTCTGTCTGTCTGTCTGTCTGTCTGCCTGTCTGTCCGTTCGACTGTCTACCTGTCTGTGTTAACTTATACTGTGGCCAAGTCGATTTTCATGATTGAAGTACAAGGTGATCTATCTATCTATCTATCTATCTATCTATCTATCTATCTATCTATCTATCTGTCTATCTATCTGTTTTAATCAGCACCATTTAATCCTGCTGTATTGTTTCGGCGGATGGGTCAATCGCTTCTAAAACATACCTTTCATGAATACCCTCCCAACTTCACCCCACCCCTGCCCTCCGTCCTCCGCCTCAAAAATAAATACATGTATGCAGATTCTGATAGCGTTTGCCTAACATCCTCAAAAGTACTCACCTTCGGGGCTCCAACGTGTTATTTATTTCTTGCTTGCTCTTTTGGGCCAGCAAAGAATCGATGAACACAGAATACACTCCTAGGTAATTCTGCAGCGATTGCCGCTTTCATACCCATACGCGTAAACGCGACATATAGAAAAAGCAAACACCCATCTCTTCAACGATTTCCGCGTGCACTCTGCATTAAAAGGGACATTATAGGAAAGGTGACATCAGTTTCTGCCCAATGAGTGCCACATACCCCCTGCATAAAAGCGGCATGATCGAAGAGGTAAACAGAGGTGTTGTATAACTTCTTCTTTTTTTTCCGTCTGTTTGTTCAACGTCAGGGATCGAAGCGTTTCATGCTTCAGAGCTATATGGCTGTTTACGAACCATCGCACCGCCTCAGTCTGGCATTCGTCGATAAAAGATTCAGGGTGTGTGTGTGTGTGTGTGTGTGTGTGTGTGTGTGTGTGTGTGTGTGTGTGTGTGTGTGTGTTCACGGTGTAGGTTATCCTAGAGTACCCGGGGTCTCTCCGTTAACCCCTTCTCCGTGTCAGCCGATGCTTTTTGATCTAAGGTGCAAAGGAGTTCGAGTACGCACGTGTAAACCGGACACTACTAAAGACCTGTGGGAAAAGTGGTCTTCACAAACAGGTGGCTGCCGGACATAGGGTCGTTTTTTTTTTGTAAAGAACAGGGCCCGTATGTAAAAGTCGAAGTTAATTTAACCCACGGTTACGGGCCTAAGCCAGACTAGGACAAAAGAAACCAAAGAAACAAAATTAAATAAAACTAGAGGAGCAAAGCCTCCTTGGCTCACTTGTGAGATGGGTCAAGGTCATTCAAAAGAGTATGTTTGTAAAGCTCTTATCACTAGCTATCCTGAAATAAGGTGTCGCTTGTGTTCATAGTTCCTAAGAAAACGGCAAATTGCAATATAACAGTTTTTCCAGGACAGCTTCTATGACCTTGACCTTGGGTTACACAGACGACGGAGGGTTATTACATAGACTCACTTTGTTACACAAGTGAGCCAAAAACCAGAAAATTTAACCCTAGAGTTCGAGGTTAGACTCTAGCCCGGGGCTGAAATCCCTAACCTCGACTATTACATACGGGCCCAGAAGCCCGCTGCTCTGGAAATTGGTGGTCTGTTTTGACAGGGTGTTGCTTTATTCAGGTGGCCGCATAGACAAGTTTGATTGTAGCTGGTATTAAAACATTGAATTTGTATTATAGTGGTTTACTCTTGTAAATGTTTCTACCGCCAGTTCCAAGCCCTTCCGTGCATTTTTATTTTCACAGGCGTAATGACAAAAAAATGCACATCCTCAGTGTAACTTTTCAGCTTTGTTCACTCCACTGTCGTAGTTTTGTTGCATCTTCTGTGAGTACCGTCAGAGCAAAAAACAAACAAACAAACAAAAACAACATAAGTAAAAAACAACAAAACAACAACAACAAAACCACCAATATTATAAATTGCAGGAGCATAGGCCGACCCGATCCGTACCCCCATCCCAGTCAATCTTACCGTCATCCCCGGAACAGAAACCAACCTAGAATCATCCCTCTGTGAATCGTAATCCCCTCTGTCCAATGAAATAAACGTAACATGCAAAGTATGGAGGTCGACTCTGTATCTTTGTCGATTAAACTTAAAGGCCCAGCATTTATGATTTTTATTTTATTTTATTTTATGCTCACGGATCTTTCTAAGCAGCTTTCTAGCATCACACCACTCAGACACCCGCACAGGGCAGCATCTGAAATGCTGGCAGTGAGCCAGCAGAAGCCATACTCAGCGAGGGTGGGTGGGTGTTTGGGAATTTAACGTCCTTTTCCACCACATACGGATGATATCAAAGACGAGGCAACGTTGAAAAAGCCAGCACAAATATCTGGCCCTAGCCGGGATACGAACTCAAGACCCGAGGATTAGAAGTCCAACGCTCTACCATTCAGCCACCCCGACTCCCCGCCGTACTCAGCGATGCGACTAACACACCGAGCGAGAGTGTTGCAGCAACACCAACAGCTCAGTAATAGACTTTTTAACATTCGACTCGTGCAAAGTGTAAACATCATTGTATCACAGTAAGAGCTCCGCAACTCACCAAGATAGAGTATTCCGAGCTTACAGGCGCACTCTCAGGCGAAACTGTTCCAAAACATAAGTTGGCTTAGTAAACGTGGAAATGGCGCATTAAATTTTAATGCGTGCGGAAAGTCACTTTCAGCGTTGGTCGTGTCTCTCTTCATCAGCAACTATGCTGAGAGGGATTGTCAGGGGGATTATTTTGTTGCTGTTGTCGTTGTTATCCCTGGGCTGAACACACCCCCTTTTTGATGTGAAGATTGCGTGTGTGACCGGTTTAAAATACCCCGCCACAGGGGCAGCCACACTCCGCGGTCTTAAGAGGAGTTTCATATTCCTGTTACCAGAGAGTGAGAGTTTTTTTTTTTTTTTTTTTTTGAAGTTTACCGTGGCTGAAGCTAATCCCCACATAACAATGCAATAACAACAGTTTGTCTGTCTCTCTATGCAGGAAAACTACACGGATTTTAGTAAAGTCCAGAATTTCATAACTCATGCAGCACGTTTCTTGTTTGTTTGTTTGTTTTTGATTGTTTGTTGTTGTTTTTTTGCTCTGTTTTGCTTGTTTTGTTTTTCTTTAGTTTTAGCTACATGATATTTTTCCTAACAGAGTCTAGAGCGGCCAGCGGAGATCCCCCTCCCCCATCTGTCTGTCTGTCTGTCTGTCTGTCTGTCTGTCTGTCTGTCTGTCTGTCTGTCTGTCTCTCTCTCTCTCTCTCTCTCTCTCTCTCTCTCTCTCTCCCCCCCCCCCCCCCCTGTAGTGTAAATTTTTCAGATTTAAGGATGAATTTGGTCTGCCATTGCAGGAACCGTCGTGAGCATTACTAATCTGAGCTCTGCTTGTTTATGCTAACGAATTGTTCTGTTAATAAATCTGCACTGCAATAAACTTGTTTAAACCAACAACAGTTTGCTGCAGCTTCACACGGCCCTTCTCAGTGCTAACAACGCCGTACAAGACCCTTTGCGCGAGCAGGGAGGGTTAATTTGAAAGACCCGTCGTGCTGCCATCCTTTGTTGGAACACGGACAATACAGCGGTCTGCTATAGCAGACATATAAACGGGTAGCCATGGGAACGTGCACGCGCCTGCGAATATTTATCACCCACATATAAATTTGCATGGAGTTGGCTGGAAATGCCGACCCGACGGTCAGCCGAGGGAAAGGGTGGACTGGTGTTTAGAAATAAATTCTGGTAAAATGATGGTCACAGTTCAGGACACCATCCTATTATAGAGATCTCGGGAAGTCCACCACAGTGGGGTAAGAAAGAACAGTTGGGTTGAGTTGTTTGGGAGTTTAACGTCCTTTCCCACCACGTAAGGGTGATATCAAAGACGGGGCAACGAGAGAAAGGCCAGCACAAATATTTGGCCCCAGCCGGGACTGGAACTAAGAGAAAACAGAAGAATTGTATTTCAGACTAATTTAACGTATACATTTAAGCTGACTCCCCCGCACAGCCCCCCGCCCCGTTTTTAAATGTCCGGTCGTTCGTTTTGTTCAGATATTGATGTCCCTGCGTTCAACTCTGCTTCTCTGTCTTCAAATGTGTTTATATTTACCATTAGACATAGGGTTGTTGCTTGCTTGTGTGATATGGGCTAGAAGTAGGACGCCCAATGAATCTCAGTTCAAAAGCGAATTAACTCATTCAAGACGGGCCGATTTTTCCTCAGCCATCCCCTGTAGACGGACCGTTTGTGAGCTTCAAAAAAAAAAAAATCAGAAAAAAAGCAAGATACAGACTTCAAATTTTCAGGATAGTTTACTAACACATTTCTCAGCTATTGCTGAAATTTCAACTTTCAAACTTAAATATCTTTGATGTAAGTCATGTTGTTAAAAAAAAAAAAAAAAAAAAAACATCCGCATATGCGCCGGGCTGGTCGTCTGAAACCGATGTGCGCGGTAGGGTCGCATATGCGACCGTTCGTCCGGGAAGAGTTAATTTCCTGCTTCGACTCCAGTTCAGCCGAGGTTACTTCGGATTAGAGTTCAAATTAGTGATTCTTTTCATTCGAATATGATGATAATAATAATAATAATAATGAGTATTGTGTAGGCTCTTTACCCAGTTTCATGAATCGGATCAAAGCGCCGCGAGCTGAACCCAATACGCACGCTCACGTGAAGCACACGCATTCTCTCACACACTGGACATAAACACATTACAATCAGGTGGTGCGAAGGGTCAGCTCAGCTATTTAGGTTTCGGGATTTAGAATTGCATTTGTTTTTTTTTTCAAATTTGGTGGGCTGAACATTTCCAAAGCCGGCAGAGGGGGAGGAAGCCGGAGTACCCGGAGAGAACCCCCGACGATCGGCCCAAATGATCGGTGCCACATACGAGAAGAAAAAAATTCTTTGCCGGCCCCGAGTGGGACTCGAACCTGACCTCTCGCATTGGTGACAAGTCTCTTAACCACTAGACCACCGACCGCCCCGATTCTGACAAGGAAGTGCAAGGCTGCCTTAAATAACTGGAGGAAAAAATACTTGTTATGAAAGCAAGCCCCATTGCGCCCGTCTACACATCTGAATGTACCCGGGCCTTGGGGTGTAACACTACCCAGTGGGTCACGTTGTATAAGCGATACTATTGAGGTCTGGAGGCTATAAAGGCGTTTCACCTTTTCGTTTAGTAGGCTTATGAACTGAGTAGTCCGTGAAGTAGGTCGTAATGCTCACGTGTTGTGTGGAGGTCACATTTGTGATCCGTTCTCACAAAAAGGACCATAAGTCGAAAACTATCAATGTTGAGATATGTGTAACATTGCAATCTATTGGTTATGCAGTTTAATTCAATATAAGAATGAAAGCTGTACTACTAAAATTGACAGAGATATCAGCAGTTGAAGTTGGCTACTCACAAGGCGGCCATACTGACCCCCGGCACTCTTTTCGCCTCTAGCGGCGTTCGGCCTAGCGCGACTTATGGTCCCTTTCGCGAGAACGGGTCACATTTCGCCCTCTTCAAGGTTCAGTTACTGAGACAAGGACACGTGTACACGTGTTGGCACACGCATGTACGAAAGTATCAGGTGATGATTACATGACAGAAAAAGGCGAGATGTTCTGATCCCCTTTTCTCAAGATTCGAAGATTCAAAGATTTTATTCCTTTCTCCTTGTTTGTGGTATGGAGGAATATCCAAATATAAACTGACTTGAGAACGTGATAACTAACAATACAGCTGAAGAAATCACAACAAAGCAAGAAGCACATCAATTTCAATCCAAGATACATATAGTATTATACACTGGCATCACACCATCATCCAGTCATGTACATCATATGGCTTGACGCACAAATCATATCAAACACGAAACACAGAACCACAAAATGGTGGTTGGGTGGGGACTTATTGGTAGAGGTGTGAATGCACGAGACAAGGGGGAAAAAAAGGGGGGGGGGGGCGGCCTTTAAGCAATTAAAAGTCTTCAGCTGTAACTCCTCCCCACCTGCCATGCAGCTGTTCGGTAACTGGGAAATACAAGTAGCGACAACTTCCTTGTTGAGAGATCATTGAACAGAACTTGTGGTTTACAACGTTCATATAAATACAAACAGTATACAGTAGTCACGAACAGTGCTGTTACAGATAAGAAGGGATCGAGGAAATATTGTAAAATAACTTTGAAAAAGTTTGGAAAAAAAACTGTGGCGGTGGCAAATATAAGCGTGCTTGGGGTTGAAGTAGATCCGGATCCACATTTACACCCTCACTTACATCAGGTGATTATCGCGTGACACTGAGAACAAAAACCAGGATGTGCTGCTCTGCCTTCTCTCTCTCTCCCCCCCCCCCCCCCACACACACACACACAAACACACACACACACACACACACACACACACACACACACACACACACACACACACACACACACACACACACTCCGTGACATACACACACAGGTGACATTCCCGGATTTAGGGTTGGACAATGGCTAATTTGCAAGGTGCACAGTCATGGAGAGAGAGAGAGAGAGGTGACACTGCAAGTGTTAGGATGGCCAGTTGACACAGTCGTGTACGAGCACACAACCTACCCAAGGAGTCTGTGTTTGTCTATGGTGGTGCACACCAGACGGACAGCACTTGAGACTTTCCTCAGTTCCTGCTCAGGCTGACATGGTCGCATTCGTGTGGTTGTGGCCATGAGCCTAATTATTTGTATTCGAAGTACCCAATCGCCAAAACTATGCAAGCTTCTGAATCAGGTTTCGCCGTTATTTCGCAAAACTAGTCAATATGAGATTATCAGTACAGTCAGTAAGAATCCATGCAGACAACAAACACTGCGACTGATCAAAATGAACGACCTTCTAGTATTGCTAATCCGGTTTAAGAGTTTTGACGGCGATTGGTCTCATCTAAAGCCGACACATGTATTTTGTCACACTGTCACATCCACATCTTCAGGTTGTAGTAACGTATTAGTACAAATTTGTTTTGTGTTGATAAACGGCACCTTTCAGTCTTTATAACCGACAACAGAAAAATCTAAAGTGTTTGTTTTTGTTTGTTTGTTTGTGCTATGGTGTTCTGATTTTGGAAAAACGCGGTGCTTCGGTGTGGGAGCCCTCTGAATCAGGGTGCTGTGATTTGCAGCGGCATAGCACCGGCAAAACGCCCGTCCATTTTTGATTCAACCCCACTGTATCGGATGGCCTGTGCCCCAACCCTGTTCCGGGTCCGTCGCTTCTCCATACCCCTGCGACCAAGTCCAAATCGGGCTAACCGAGACAGAGCCGAGCTAAGTGATACCTAAGAAGGAAAAAACAAAACTACTCGGTGACAAGGAACGTAGACAGTAGCGAACAACTTTGAAGTCCCAGTGTTGTTTCACAGTGTGCACAGAAGCGGTGAAAACTGTCGCATTCACCAGCACAGTACATTCTCAACCTTTTTAGAGAGTATTGCCTGCATGAGTTGTCTCACTTGCCGCAACAAGCACGCATTTTTCGTGGCAGAGCACAAAGCTCCCACGAAAACTGCATGCTTGCTGCGGGTCTGTGTATGCACGGGGGGTTGTTCGCATCTGTCCACTTTCCTTGTCACCGAGTATTTTTGTTTTTTCCTTCTTAGGTATCACTTAGCGCGGCGTTAAGCCCTAAATAACTAACTAACTAACTAGGTATCACTTAGCTCGGCTCGGTCTCGGTTAGCCCGATTTGAGTATCGTCGCAGAGGCCAAGAGAAACGCGGCCACGGTACGGGGATGCCTGCGCCCGGGTACTTCCCGCCACCAGCATTTGTGACAGGGTGTTTGTGTGCTCTGTCGCCTGAACCGACAGTGACCTTCTCAGCGTACCGGTTAAGTCAGTGGTTTCGCAATGAAGCAGTGGCTGTTCTAAATTTGCCGTGATCTTGAGAAAAGTACACATTCTCGAAACCTGTCCCTACAAACAGGGACAATGGAGTTAGAGCTAGCATTGACTCCCACGTGCTCCCACGAATTTTTTAAGCAGTCCATTTCAGTTAAGTAATGTTCCTACTAAAGATATATTTACAAACTTTTACAAGATATTCAACCAAATTTTATCATAGTGCTATATTGACAATACATGCACATTCTCGAAACCTGTCCCTAAAACTTTGGCATAATGGAATCAGAGCTAGCATTGACTCCCACGTGATCCCACGAATTTTAAGCAGTCCATTTCAGTCAAGTAATGTTCGTTCTAAAGATATAACATTCACAAACTTTTACAAGATATGCAACCAAATTGTATCATAGTGCTATACTGACAATAATATTATATGCACATACCTACACGGTTAGAGCAACTTGCTGTTTTAAACTCAACTTGCTGTCTTGTTTTCAACATCAACTGCTGCAGGGATTTCAACAGTTCAAAGGGGGAGCCGGGGTGGCCGAATGGTAGAGCGTTGGACTTTCAATGCTCGGGTCCTGAGTTTGAATCCCGACTGGGGCCAAATATTTGTGCTGGCCTTTTTCTCGCTGCCCTGTCTTTGATATCACCCTTATGTGGTGGAAAAGGACGTTAAACTCCAAACACCCACCCACCCAATAGTTCAAAGAAAAAGTAGCTGAATGATTTGCAAGTGGACGCGCCGACGGCGAAGTGCAAACCGCTAGGGGTGTCTTGGGGCATGCTTCCCGGGAAATTGTTTTAAAATTCTGGGTTTTATCACTGGTACTTGTTCCTGGTTTTTAATTGTGTCTGCCTATCTATCATTTCTACTCATCAGTTGTGTTGTTTTTGTTTGTGTGTGTGTGTGTGTGTGTGTGTGTGTGTGTGTGTGTGTGTGTGTGTGTGTGTGTGTGTGTGTGTGTGCTCTTTTACTTTTTTTAGTTGTGCTTACGTAATGTAAATTCAGTAAATGGGTTGTTTTTATGTAGTTTGTTGTTGTTGTTTTTACTTTGGTTTTAGATTGTAAGGCGCCTAGAGCTCGTTCCCCGGGGATAGGCGCCCTATAATAATAATAATAATTATTATTATTATTATGAGACAAAAATCTGTGCAGTCTGGTGCATTCTTACAGGAACATTTATACTTTTAGAGTGGTCCAGAATGACCCTTTTATTCAGCAGGAACTTTTTTTTCGCCTGGAAATGACCACTTAACCCCCCCCCCCCCCACCTCCCCCCCCCCAAAAAAAAAAATCATCAATCAACCACCCAACTTTCTCCTAGACCAGTTCCTCTACCCCCCCCCCCCCCACCCTCCCCCAATCCCCGAACTCCCTTCTTGCTATTCCGCTATTCTTTGCAATGCGCAAAAAGTGATTTCGTCTCCTTAGTTTGCTTTTACTTCCCCAGACGACATAACTGGGCACCTCTTTGTGGCGTGATGTCGGAAATCGCCGCGTGTATTACTTGCTGTCGTGATTTTCGTATTAACCTGCTGGTTGGCCGTCATAAATTCCGTCGCACTAAACACGCCATTAAGTCCTCATAGTTTATAGCACCCGGGATGGGCAGAGCCAGTACCACTTAGCTTTTAGTGTGTTGTTTACGTGTATTACTGCTGGAATGGTCAATTGGTGGGATTGGTGGCTATGTTTGAAAATAGCGACTTGGCCGTATCGGCGTGTATAGTAGTGCAGGTGTGGAAGCGTTAGGCCGAAGAAAGTCATATTCCTCTACTATTACAAGCCGCAAAGTCACGAAAACGATCGTAAAGGCCAAAAGAAACGTCTCTTCATTTGGCAAACACCGTAGAGCTTTGTAAACGGCAGTTCCCCCCTCAGAACTTATCACGAACGTAGACATTTTAGGAAAGAGGAGAAAATGCTCTTTAATTTGTCGTGCAAATGGCGTTTGTACTCCCAAAATTGTGATTACGGCGGTCAATAGAAGATGTTAGGGGTAATATAGGTACAGACTGAACCCCCCCTACCCCCCCCCCCCCCCCCAGCATTTTTTATGTCTTTTGTGTGAAATGCCATGAGGCGTCTTACCGGATATTTCGGAAGAACGGGTCATGGACTCATGGTAGGTGACAAACTGCGCACGCCGATATTTCGCCTCGCCTCTCATCTTTGCCACAGTTGATAATCACCACGCGCAAGTAGGTCGATCCGTGCACTGTAAGCGTGATTCGTACGCAACGAAAACCTCTCCGGCACGCGAAATATGCGAAACTACCGATCTGGAGCCGAAGCACTATGTCAACAAGTGATCATATCCGCGAAGTAGTTCCCGGGAAACCTGAGCCTAGTTTGGCTACAGTCGCTTTAGTTGTACATCTTCAGCGTGTATTTTTTTAAAAACAGATTCCATAGTAGCTTTAGACGTCTATATTGCCAAAGACACGGAAAAGGATACCAGGAAATGTCTATTTCTGTCTATTTTCCCAAACTATTGCTGAGAATAGATGGTGATGTCAGGTCACAGTCGAAACGAGCTATGTGGGTAGGTGACGTACGATATCGTCAGAATCACATGTCAGTGACGATTTTAGCGTGTCTGCACGTTTGAACTGTTCAGCGGACAAAGGAGCGGGAAGAGAGTAACGACCTCCGTGAAGTCGGAGGATATGTAAGAAAAAAACAAGGAGGAACGGCCCCGTCCTACAAAGTTGTTTCTCCAAACTTCATTTTATTTTGTCTGTTTTGTTGTTATTGTTGCCGGTTCTCCCCTCTCCAAGTTCTACCAATGACACTAGATCCTCTACGACCTCGACCGATTAGCCACGTGACTGGGGGTGCGGTCGGGTGGGGGAAGAAGGGAGAGAGAGGCAGAGAGAGAAGGTGGGTGGGTGGGTGGGTGTTTAGGAGTTTAACGTCCTTTTCCCCCACATAAGGGTGATATCAAAGACGGGGCAACGAGAAAAAGACCAGCACAAATATTTGGCCCCAGCGGCCGGGATTCGAACTCTCGGCCCAAGCATTGAAAGTCCAACGCTCTACCATTCGGCCACCCTGGCTCCCCAGAGAGAGAGAGAGAGAGAGAGAAACGTAATTCCGTGAACTAAACATTTGACGTCAGCCTCAGGCAGGTCGTCATACACAGAGAGAGAGAGAGAGATGACGTCAATTCCCTGAAGTAAACTTTTGACGTCAGCCTCTAGCACTGAGATCGTCTGAGGATGCTTGTTCATGTCTTGTGATTTCCCTGTTGGCTTTGTGACTTCTCCGACTGAATTATTTTTCACATGAAATCTGGAAGATCTAGAGGGCTGATGAAATGTCGGAAGCAGTGGCGATACTTGCAGATTTTGTCTGTGAACCAAACATTTGACGTCAGCCTCACGCTGCTCGTCTGACAGATGATACTTCTTCATATCTTGTGATTTCCTTGTTGCTTTTGTGACTTCCGTGACTGAATTAATTTTTACATAAAATCTGAAAGATCTAGAGAGCTGATGAAACGTGGACTTAAGTGCCTTGGATTCTACTTACGAAATTGCAAAATTGGAACTTTTTTGACCGGCGCTTCTCGCAGAAACGTGAAAAAAATGTGTTTATCTAAAAGCTCTGCTATTCTTAATACTAAAGCTATAATAGTGCAGTAGTTCATGTCATATGTGCAGTTTGCACAAGTGACAAAAATACCGGAATGATGAGTAATTTGAAGGAGTCTTTTCATAGATATTTGGCCTTATATGCAAACCACCCCTACCTCGGAAATATTTTTCTTACACAAAACCTGTCAGAGCTACGGAGCTATGCTACGAAAACAGGCAGTATAATTGGATGATCTTCCCAATTTCAGAAAATGAAGCCATTTGAACATTTTTTGCGAAAAAATTCGTAACATGACCGATTTTTTAAAATCGTCGATAACTCTTCTGAAAATGCAGTAGGCTAAAAATCGTGAAAGGTAGGTCTGGAGAAGGTGAATTCCCATTTTATCTCAAAGTAAAAAGGCCTCCAACGAGGTGGTTTAGGAGATAGCCATCATTACATCCGTCCACACACACACACACACACACACAGACACACACACGTCTCACAACTCCCGCCAAAAAGAACGCAGCAGCATAGTGTGCACGTAAGGTGTCTATGACGCAGATTTCGTTACGTCACTGTGTGCGTGAAAGTAAGTATTGTGTGGAGAAACGTCACAGTCTTGTTTTGTATCACTGAAACTTGCTGCTGCGCGTAGCAAAATCTGCCCCGTCTCATAAAGTTGTTTCTCTATAGAGAAACAACTTAAAAAATCGGCCGTGCGTGAGGCAGTTGTTCGATTCTTCTTCTTCCCACTCCTACGTAGTAATACCTAGCTTTGTTTGTTGGTATTTATGGCAACAGCAAATCCGAACAGACACGGGGCTTTTTTCAATCACAGGCAAAGAGCTTTTTCTGTCTCTCTGCCTCTGTGTATGTCTGTCTGTCTGTCTGTGTCTGTCTCTCTCTCTCTCTCTTTAAACGGCAAATTTGAAAATATTTTAATGTTCTTTTTACATGCTTATAGCTTCTTCCGTTGTAAAGGAAAGGGTTCCTATTGTTTTGCGTCTGTCTGTCTGTCTGTCTGTCTCTTTCTCTCTCTCTCTCTCTGCTGTTTGGCGGGTAAACAAGCTCTCTTTCGCTGAGAAATCTAAGCGTCGATTACGAGCGACAATGGCAGTTAATGGTCTACCATCCGCTGCACAAACCATCCTAACCGCCCTACTGACCGACCATCACATCTCCTGGAAAGTTACCGGGGAAGGTGAAACTCTGGTGGTCATTTTTCGCATGACCAGTTCTCAACCGGGTGCGACGCCATCTTCAGACCCGACCGGGCAGTGGCGACGCAAACCACCGTGTCAGGTCAGACGTGACAAGCAGAGAGCAGAGCAAAGACGGGCCATCCTACAACAACGACAACCACAGACAAACAAGGACGATTCTTCACCACCGTACGTAAACAACATTGGTAACAGCGACAACCATCCTGTACTGGCCAATAGCAACAACAACAACAGTGACTGCACGCTTCGCCATCAGGACATGACTACTCACAGTGACACCAGTACCGCCGAAGGTAAACATGCAAGCGACACAACCGCAGTACAGGCAAGTGACAACCGCGGCACAGGCAAGTGACATTGACTTTTCGCCATCTGGTCTTTTTATTCCAACGCCGTCACGATCCCCAGCTTTTGATGAAAAAATTGACAAGGCAAATCAACAACACATTGACACTACACTGTCCGCACGTGCACCATGCTTTGAACCAGCCTGTGCTGGCCGTGTAGGCAGTGTGACGGACACATGTGTAGGCAGTGCTGACCCACTTAGTATGGAATGTGTGGACAGTGTGTGTAGTTTTGAGGCGAGCGATGAGGAAGACGGGGACGAACTGGAGACAATCCAAAGGTTAACAGCTGTTGCAGGACTTAATCTGGATTACATTAAACAGCAGGTTAGCATGATCTCAAAAAGAAGTCAACAGCGATGTCTGAGAGACGACAATAGGAACACAGCCTTCACAAAAACTGTGCTTGATACACGTGACCGACAGAAAGTGATTGTGAGGGAAACTGACGATTATGTGTTTTGTTATGACTGCAGACAGCGCCGGCACTGTTGGTTTATTAAGAAAGACGATCACAAACTGACAGCAGGAGCAAGAGGAGATATGGCGTGTTTGAGAAGGTGGCCGTCTATTGACACAAGTTTGTACAGTGAATATTGTGATGTACTTGATCGTGATTTGGTGGTTGTGAACAGAGCTGTAAAGTACTTTTTAGGATGATCGAGGTGCTTTGGTGAGGGAACTTTGGTGGAGAATAACATTTTGCTGTGGCTGTGCCATTGCCCTACAACAGGTACATCAGTCGGTCGTTTCCGGGTGTGCAGTCCGGCCATGAGTGAACAGTTAAATTTCCTTTGTACTGTCCATGATAGTGACACGGTTTCTGTGGCACGTGCAATGTAACACCCCCGCCCCCACCACCCCAATGTGAACGGGCAAACCGCCTATACCACATTAAACATTCTGAGAGTTCTCTCCCTCTCTCTCTCCCTCTCTCGTACAGTACATAGAAAAATACATTAAAAGATCTGTGAACTGTAAAAGAGAGTATTCTTTGCCTGTCTTTAAAATTGGCAATTATAGGTGGATGCCGCTCGCTGTCTCAGTAATAGCTTGGGAAAGGAAAATCGATGAACTGTGGAACGGAAACGTACAAAAGCTTGAAACAGTCTTGCCTTTTGTATTATCGGAAACACGCCGGTCAATACTCAACAAAGCACTAGTCTTGCTTCTGTTCTTGCTCTTTACGGATGCTGGGGGGCGCCGGAATAGCCGAATGGTAGAGCGTTCGACCTTCAGTGCTCGGGTCGTGAGTTCGAATCCTGGCTGGGGCCAGATATTAGTACTGGCTTCCCCCCCCCCCTCTCTCTCTCTCTCGTTGCCTCTGTCTTTAATATCACCCATACGTGGTGGAAAAGGACGTTAAACTCCCAAACACCCACTCACCACGTATGATGATTACAAAGGCTTTACGAAAGTGAATGCGGTTTTCTCTTGCGTGCGATAACGTATCCTCAGTTTCTCACCCAAGCAATAATTATGAGTTTTGTTGTTGTTGTTTTTAATGTTGTTTTTGTTTGTTGTTGTTGTTGTTGTTGTTTGTTTGTTTTGTTGTTGTTGTTGTGGGTTTTTTGTGTTTGTTTTTGTTGTTGTTGTTTTTTTGGGTTTTTTTGGGTTTTTGTTTGTTTGTTTTTTTGTGGGTTTTTTTGTTTGTTTGTTTGTTGTTGTTGTTTTGTTGTTGTTGTTTGTTTTTTTTGTTTTTTTTTTGGGGGGGTATGTCTGCGTTCTGGAAAGCCCATACGCGGTCCACCCAGACTCTTCAGGGTTCCTTATACACTGAGTCTCCCCTGCGTCGGCTTGGAGTCTATTCCAGTGTCTGTAACAAGAGCCGTGCTAAACCCTTGTTCGGCTCGAGTGGGTGGGTGTTTAGGGGTTTAACGTCCTTTTCCACCACAAATTGGTGATATCAAAGACGGGGCAACAAAAAAAACCAAAAAAAAAGGGCCAGCACAAATATTTGGCCCCAGCAGGGATTCGAACTCACGACCCGAGCATTGAAAATCCAACGCTCTACCCGGGGAGGTTCGGTTTTGTTGTTGTTGTTGTTGTTGTTGTTGTTGTTGTTGTTGTGTGTGTGTGTGTGTGTGTGTGTGTGTGTGTGTGTGTGTGTGTGTTTGCTTTTAAAAAAATGTATTGTAGTACATAAGTAATGTATAATATCAGGGACATGTATCTGCCTATAACCTCAGCCATATAAACTAAAGTTAAGTCAAGTGAAATCACATCGCCCACACGTATAGTATTCTACTGTTCTCCTTGACATGTGCATCCGGCATCTAAGTCACGGGAAAATCAATCACAGGATCAGGGAGTGGCCGCAACATATTCGTGACCCGTCACAAGTCCATAACAATCCTGTGTACGTTCCATCTGCATTCTGCCTCTCCTGTCTGTCGCCTTTCGTTCGCATTCATGTCTACGCAGCAGAAACCTGACCCAAAAGCGGCTGTCACTAATTCCGACACAGGTATAGATTTGTGTATCACGAGATCTCTAGTCAAAATGGCGGAATGGTACTTCGATTCCAAAGCCTGTTGCTCTCGGGTGAAGCAAGTTTGTTTGAATTGTGAGCACACGCACGCACAGCACCAAGTGTACACGTTAAAAATCCCATTTCAAACGGAAGGGGCCGGAGAATGCAAAACAGTTCACCAGCAATCCGACAATAATGGTCAACGTGATGACCGTGAACGTCACAACGGAAGAAAAAGAAGAGGGTGGGTGAGTGGGTGGGTGTTTAGGAGTTTAACGTCCTTTTCCACTACGAAGGGTGATATCAAAGACGGGGCAACGAGAAAAGGGCCAGCACAAACGTTTGGCCCCAGCCGGGATTCGAACTCACGATCCGCGAGCATTGAGAGTCCAGCGCTCTACCATTCGGCTAACTCGGCTCCCCGAAGAAGAAGAAGAAGGCAACATGTAGGCAATACACGAGACTGCAAGTGATGTAGACAAACAGCAGATATACTATTTATCAGTTTGAAATAGTTGGGTTTCAAGACAGCGTTTGAATGTTGAACATGAACTGGATCGTATGTGTCTTAATGTATTTTGTACCGCGCACGAGTATCCCTTTTTTTTTTTTTTTTAATACTGTTTTTCGGTTATTTTGTGCCTGTTTGCGAAAGACAAGATGTACGGTTCTTTAACGGCTCTGACTGCAGCAAACGCGAGTATAATCAAAGTGCAACACTTCCACCAAGCGAAATGGAAACCCATACAAAAAAGAATTAATTATGGGGTTGTTGTTCTGTTCTGTTCTGTTCTAGTAAGGCCACTGTTGCACAAGCCCTAACTTACTCGGTAGGAATCGAGTTAATGGCTTTACCGCTTAGGGAGTTGATTCATGAGAACCGCGGCCTGAAATGAAAAAAGGATCTCTGACCAAATGCTGTTGTTCTCGCTGTGGGGATGCGCAGACACGCAGACTAGCTTGTATGTGTACATATCACCCGCGTTCGTCTGTCTGCTTCTATTTATATTCATGACAACGTTGTGCAGGAACCTGACCCAAAAGCCGGCAGCCGGTAATTCCGACATTTGATACGTACAGTATAGTGTATAGTAGACGCGGGATGGATTTTGCCGCACTCGTAGGGCTGTCACGGGAACCGAGGTGGCATTTCGTGTCACAGAACAACATGCGAAATAAATGCTGTGCTCGGCGTATTGCGTCTTTGCCTGAGATTTGCACGACAAGTTGTATTTCTGAGTGCCCTTGAACGCTCGAAACAGTCGACATTAGCTCAGTTCCCCAGTTTTTGGGGTTTAACGTCCTTTTCCACCACATACGGATGATATCAAAGACGGGGCAACGATGAAAAAAGCCAGCACAAATATTTGGCCCCAGCCGGGATACGAACTCACGACCCGAGCATTGGAAGTCCAACGCTCTACCATTCGGACACTCCGGCTCTCCCCCATCAGAAACCAACGTGTACTACGTTACTGCAATCTAAAGACGTATATATATGCTCATGCTTTAAAATAACGGCTGTAAATGAGAGCAATCGTCGTCGAAACTTTTAAACCGGCATAACAACGGAAAAAGTCGTCCCTTTTGATTAATTCCCCCATGGACACCACCAACACAGCTTCGAACAATTTGTGAGACTACACACATCGCACGAAGAGCCTTCAGCATACACATTTACCACAAAGGCAGCACGCATGACTCCACGCAACCGGTGTTGTTATCTATCATACACGAAAGCTTCCATGCCTGCAGCAATAAGATACTCGTTACGCTCGTGGTAATCGTGTTACCCATTCGTGACAGTGGTAAATCCTGTTGCATTGTTCCCTGTTGGGCGTATAGCCATTTCCTGCTTGTTTTGGGTCGATAAAAGGGCCATCCTCCGATTATTGTATGGTCACTAATCATGTTGAGCTCGTTTGGTAGAGTCTTACGTCGTACCACTTAACTCGTTCTACCCGAGGTACGACTGTACGCGTCACAAGTTTGTTTACATATTACCTCCTATTCCAACGTGTCTGCTGTCAGGTTTCCGTGGCAACCCACTAAAGGCGATGCCACACTACACATTTTGCAGAAAAGGGTTAAACACCTGCACAGTGACAGCATCTCACAAGCTACCGCAGAAGGCTTTAAGCATTCGCGAATGTAGAGGAGTCACGTTGTGTTGCTGGCGACCGTTGAGTAGAATTTGACTTTTCGCTTGCACAGCCTACAGCGGCAGTGTATGGCATCCATAGCACTCACTCACTCTCTCGTCGTTTGCCCCTTCTGGATCTAAATGTTGTGTTGATGTTGTCCGCGTGTTTCCTTATCACCGACTTTGCCGAGACTCGCATTGAGTTCTTCTTCTTATTATTATTATTATTATCGTCCCGCCTTTGTTTTTCATCCATTAACCAGTCCTCACCTACGTACATTTCTGACTTGCTGCAGTTGGACACCCCCTCCCGGTCCCTCCGGTCCCTTCGCTCGCTGTTTGACACATGCAAATTCCGTCTCCCGCACTCAAACTCGAAAACACTCGGCGAACGTTCCTACTCTTGCTTCGGTCCCTCAGTGTGGAACACCTTGCCTGCCTTCATCCGTCATTCCCCTTCTCTGTCCTGCTTCAAGTCTCGTCTTGGGACCCCTTTCTTTCGAGAAGCGTTTGATTAGTCTGTGTGTATATGTGTGTGTGTGGGGGGGGGGGGGGAGGAGGAGGGGGAGGGGGAGTAGAGGTGGGGGGGGGGGGGGGGTAGTACGTATTGTAGTTGTTTTTTGTTTGTTTGTTTGTTTGTTGTTGGGTATTTTTGGTGTGTGTGTGTGTGTGTGTGTGTGTGTGTGTGTGTGTGTGTGTGTGTGTGTGTGTGTGTGTGTGTGTGTGTGTGTGCAGGTGTTAAGCGCCTATAGAGCTCTTCAGAATAGGCGCTCTGAAAATCATTATTATTATTATTATTATTACAGGAAAACCAGATCCTGTCAGCTCTGACCCCGTCAATGTGAGCATGGTTGGATTTGTGTCAGACGAAGACATGGTACAGTATTACAAGACCCACTCGGAGAAGATGCAGCACGGCATTGTCTTTGAGAAACTCGGCGCCAATGACACAGATCCTCTTCCTAATGACGTCATGTATTACGTCAGACCCATCACGGGAGACGATGATCGGTGGCGGACCAGGTTTACCTACCCCTTCTTTCAGACGAACGAACCACGGTCTAGTATGGAACCAGGTCAGCGACGACAGTGTTGTTGTTTTGTTGTTGCTGTATGGCTTAAGATACGATTCCTAACTATTGCAAAGATATGCAGAGAGTGAACATGATATTTCCAATAACAAAAAACAAATCTTGTGTAGTTTTACAAAAAAAAATGTTGTTGTTGTTTTTGTTTGTTTGTTTGTTTGTTTTTTGTTGTTGTCGTTGTTGTTTGTTTGTTTGTTTGTTTGCTTGGGGGTTTTTGTTTTGTTTTGTTTGGGTTTCTTTTTTTTTTGCATTTTTTTTTTTGGTTTGTTTTCGGGTTGTTTTTTTGTGTTTTGTTTTGTTGTTGTTTTCTTCTTTTGTTGTTGTTGTTGTTGTTGTTGTTGTTGTTGTTGTTGTTGTTTGTGTGTTTTTTCGGGGGGGGGGGGGGGCGTTTTTGTTTGTTTTTTGTTTTGGTGGGCGTGGGGGCTTGGGAGGGCCCGTTGGGGTGCCTGTTATATCATATCATTTACATTAGAGCTAGTCGCACCAAATGACAAATGTATATGATTCTCACCATGTGCAATAACAGTCTGTAACAAACCTTGCGTTTTGTATCACAGTTTATGCCAGAACTGGAAATGCTGCTGTATAATAAGATTTACCATGTATGATACAAGACTATAACAAACCTTCTTGCGTTGTGCATCACACGCAGATTACGTCAACACGGGCGTCCTGCTGGTCCAGGCCCTCGTTGGGGAAGCCCTGATACGGGAGAAGAGCAACAGCCCCAACCTGACCTTTGACCTTCATACCCAGCGCATGCCCTTCCCGAAGTACTTCAGCGATCCCATGGTGGTGGTCCTGCAGCAGACTCTCCCCCTCTTCCTCATCCTCTCCTTCATTCTCTCCGTCATCCAGTGTACGAAGAGTGTCGTCTATGAGAAGGAGCGAAAGTTGAAGGTAAGTCCACAACATTTTTATTGTAATTTTAAGATTTTTTTCCCCTTCTAAATTCCGAAACGTAAATTGCTGGGCTGACCCTTCGCGACACGTGTTTGTAATGTGTTCATGTCCAGTGTGTGAGAGGATGTGTATGATTCACGTGAGCGTGCGTGTTGTGTTCAGTTCGCGGCGCTTTGAGCCAGTTCAAGAAGTTGGGTAAAGTGCCTACACAATTCACAGTTCTTCTTCTTCTTCTTCTTCTTATCGTAGCGTCGTCACTATCACCACTGTCATCATCATCATCATCATCATCATTCTTTCTGTTTCAGGAATCCATGAAACTGATGGGTCTGATGCCGTCTGCCCACTGGGCCTCATGGTTCATCACATGCTACGTCTACCTCGCTGTCGCCATGGCGATCTACTCTGTCCTGTTTGGGGTCACCATCTTCAAGCAGTCGGGCCCCGTGCTGGCCTACAGCGACCCCAGCCTCTTCTACGTCTTTCTCTTGTGTTACGCCGCTTCCATTGTCTCCTTCTGTTTTATGATCAGCGTCTTTGTGCAGAAAGGTAAAGTTTGGCTAAAACCTTTTTTGTTTGTTTGTTTGTTTGTTTGTTTTGTTTGTTTGTTGTTGGTTTTTGTTGTTGTTTGTTTGTTTGTTTGTTTTTTTTTGGGAGGGGTGTTTTTTTTTGTTTTTTTTTTTTTTTTTGGGGGGGGGGGGGGTGGGGGGGGGGGGCGTAATTCTGGTCGAAACAAAGTTAGACATTGCTTATCGCACAGACATTTCACAATGCGGCACAACTAGTAAAATGTATGAGGCTGTTCGTACGAACAAAACATTAGAACATGGCGGAGAGTTCACTAAGGAGAGGGTGGGTGGGTGAATGGGTAGGTGTTTAGGGGTTTAACGTCCTTTTCCACCACATACGGGTGATATTAAAGACGGAGCAATGATGAAAAAGCCAGCACAAATATTTGACCCCAGCCGGGATACGAACTCACGACCCGAGCATTAGAAGTCCAGCGCTCTACCATTCGGCCACCCCGACTCCCCTCACTAAGGAGAAACTTTTCAGAGAGAGGTACATTTTGATTAAAGCCTCTATGTTCTCTTCTGAACCTTGTGTTGTGCAGCTAACGTTGGGGCCATTTTGAGCGGTCTTCTCTTCTTCGCCTTCTACCTGCCCAACTTCTTCCTGCAGTCTCGCTACCAGGACATGACGTCACCACAGAAAATAGCGACCTGCATCCTCTTCAACATGGCCATGTCTTTCGGGGCCAACGTCATAGGACTGTACGAGGGGACAGGTTCGTTGATGTTGCACCCTGAATATTTATAAGCAGTATTTTCCGCATAGCTGTCCCGTGTAGAACCGATCTGCTAATTAAGTCTTCTATGCAGAGCTTGGTGTCGCTACGGTGCGCCGCGCTTGACCAAGATAAGTCAAGATGCCGGTGTCCATGCATTGTATACCAGCCATGTGTTTCCCGATGAGAAACTGCATCTCGGCCTCCAGCTCTTATAATCATGTGCATGTCTTCAGCAATGAGCACAGTATTGAAAACAACAAACAATCTTCCCGGCAACAAAACAGAAAACCACCGACTGTAGCCATCCTGGATTCCCGGTAAACAAATTCTAAGTGAACCTTTCACCAGTCGCGAAAGTTGTTTGGACGATATTTGCTGCGCCAGCGCAGAACGGAAATCGTTTTCAGTTCAGTTTACCACTTAAAGCTGGAGTTAGCAACCTGCGGAACATGCTGCATAGCACAGCTATCAGCTCGCAGCAGCTCGGACCTTGCAGTGCGTACCGTAGGCAAACAGACGTAGTTGCTAGCTCTACGATACGCCAGGCTGTTGATTGTCAGCGTGATTTGACTGAATGACCCCTCCCTGTCTCAGGCTGTAGAGCTCAAAAGTATTGGTTTGTCTGGGAGAGGGGAAGAAGGGGGTAGCGACGTTGAGGGGGAAGGTGGGATTTTTAAACCTCGTGTTTCCTATACCCCTCTTTCATTTTCTCTTGTTTTTGTCTGTTTGTTTGTTGTTGTTGTTTGGTTGCTGTTTTGTTTGTTGTTGTTTTTATCTTTTTCTTTCCTCATGTTTTCAGTGATTAGAATCGGGATACGTTTTTGTTGAATATGTTAATCGAAGTTCCAAAGATGATGAAGCACCGTGATAAACTCACCACAAACATGTCGATACCACAGTCATCACTTTCGCATTTCTTTGCACAGGTGAAGGGGCCCAGTGGAACAATTTCCACAAGCCGGCCTCTATCGACGACAACTTCTCTCTGCTGGACGCCATGATAATGCTGCTGATAGACACAGTTATCCACCTCCTGATCACGTGGTATGTGGACAACGTGCGGCCGGGCGAGTTTGGAGTGCCCAAACCTTTCTACTTCTGCTTCACGGTAAGACATTGTACGAACCGCACAGAATTGTACAGTAACAAGGCAGTTTCTTTTTCTGTTCACGTTTGCCGATTATAAGTAACTGTGTTGAAGGACGCGTGTATTAAGCAACGTATGAAGTATATACTGAGACAACACGTTTTCTTTCAGTGAGGAAGTCCCTCACTTACCCTGTACCTTCCTTTGTTTATTGTGAGAAAGTGTCTGTTCTTAAGAAAAATTTATTTGACTCGACTTTTTTGCGAAAGAAACACACACACTCATACAACGCATGATGTGTGGCCTTCCATCTCTGAACGAGTATAACAACTTTTTAAAAAGCATCAGTAAAGGAGTTAGAGGTATCGTAATATATACTGGTACAAAATCAACGGTTTTTTATGGTTGAATTTTGTGAAGTAGGCTTTCATTCTAGGAATACAAATAAGATCCAAATTTGAATTATGTCGGGCATGCACGCGTGTTGTTTTTACTGCAGCAGACACGGTGTACTTACGATCTGTATGGTTATACAGATACTGTTGTTGCGTACTTAAATCAAACTTTATATCCATGTGCAGAAAAGCTACTGGTGTGGTTCTAAATCTGCGAGCGGCAAAGGCTACGAGACGAGCAAAACAGATGAGGACAAACATTTTGAACGGGACCCGGCCGGTCTGAAACCTGGAATAAAGATCTGCAACTTACGGAAGGTAAAGGCACTCGTGGTCACTTGGTTCAGTTATTTCAGAGAGAGAGAGAGAGGATGGGGTGGGGGGAGAGTCCCATTGCACCAAGGAACTATTTCCTTTAACTGCGTCACTGAATCTGTCCATCAAAGGTCCATCACAGTCAAGGATACTCAAATCAGAGGCTCCCAAGTCTGCCTGGACTGAATCGTGTTCAGCTAGACTGTTCGTCTGTTCCCTTAGGATAGTTGTTCTTTCCCCCACAACCTGCGCGTTAGGGCCGTCTTCAATCACTTTTTGCGTCGCGGATGTTAAACCCTAGCTTATTTACCTACCTACCTTGGCATAATTAGGACTTGGATTTGCTTTCGGTTGCTTTTCACGTACGTTGTCTGAACCTCTGAACGACCAAACCTCCCAAAGTTTGCTTGTTTTCAAGTGAATGCCACTTTTTCTGCAACCTTTTACGAAGTGTACCTATGATCTGAGATGAATACGTGGGATACTAGAACGTCCCAGATAGAATATCAGTTTCAGATTATTGTTGTGTAGTTTTCGCACTTAGCTTGTTCGTGAAGAACATCAGGAAAGGAAAGACAGTGTGTGTGTGTGTGTGTGTGTGTGTGTGTGTGTGTGTGTGTGTGTGTGTGTGTGTGTGTGTGTGTGTGTTCTGTTTTCTCGTTAGTCTCTTGGTGTAATGTTTTTGCATCCTTTGTCGAGCTCTGTTGATTTTCCAAACGAAATGCGCAGAAGCTTTTGTATTACATTCTGAATTATCTTTGGATGTTTGCAGAAATTTGGCAAAAACAAAATGGCAGTGGACAACCTGTCACTCAACATGTACGAAGGGCAGATAACTGTTCTGCTTGGTCACAACGGGGCAGGAAAGACAACCACAATGTCGATGCTTACAGGTTAGATTCATATCAAAGTAGTCCTAGTTGTTGCCTTTAAGCTTTCAATTCATGGAGTGTTTCTGGTGCTAACGTGCCGAGGACAGCCCTCATCTTATGTAGGCGCCAAAGTCTTTCTCAGAACGTGTTATGTTCCTCTCCGTGATTCCAGGCAATCTACTTTTGTTGCGTCACTAAAAAGACCGCAGAAAAAACCTTTTCAGCCGGATAACCTGGAGAGAAACCCCCGATAAAGCAGCTCGGTAGCCAGGAAACACCGGAACCACATATCACAAGCTCGACCTGTGCTCGAAACCACGTGGGCTCTATCGCCGTGACAGCGGTGACGGCCGTTCTGTAGCGCAGCGGCTAAGTCCGACGCGTTACCTATTAGACCACATATATACATCGAATTTAGTTCTAACCAATAGCATCTTGCTTTTTGCATGAAGCAAAAGATTTCATGAAAGAAAAATACATGTATGAACATTCTCATTCTTGGCTGACGCACCCTAGTGTCTTGTATAAATCTGTTTTCAAAATGTGCTTTCTCGCAGGTTTCATTCCTCCAACCTCTGGCACGGCCTACATCAACGACCATGACATCCGTACCGACATTGACAGTGTCAGAGACAGCCTGGGCCTGTGTCCACAACACAATATCCTGTTCGGACTTCTTACTGTGGACGAGCATCTCACCTTCTTCGCTAAGGTGTGTAAACGCCATGCATACACGCATCAAGGGTGGCATCATATGCAAGTCTTACAGTGCCAGTCCTACTTTTAGCTCCTCACCACTGCTATCTTTTAAGGTTTTATCTGGCTCATTCAAATCTTCTTTTTTTTTTAATCACTGGTACTTGTTCTTGGGTTTTATTTGTCTCTGCCTATCCTTTATCATTTCTACTCAGTTGTGTGTGTGTGTGTGTGTGTGTGTGTGTGTGTGTGTGTGTGTGTGTGTGTGTGTGTGTGCGTGCTCATTTACTTTTTTAGTTGTTCTTACGTAGTGTACATTGAGTGAATGGGTTGTTGTTGTTTTTTTTTAAACTTCGGTTTTAGATTGTAAGGCGCCTAGAATAGGAATAGGCGCCCTATTATTATCATCATCATCATCATCGTCAGTTCGGAAATGAACTTCCTGGCCTAAAGACAGGGTGTAGTCCCCTATATTTAAGTTTCTAAAAAGCTAAGTTGTGTGGTTGTGCCAAAATTGTTTCTTGCGCAGTTTCCGTGTTGCTCTTGACAAAGTCAGCTTCCTCACATTCGTTGCTTTTTGTTGTTTGTCTTGTTCGTTTTTGTTTTTGTTTTTCGTGCGTGTCATTGTGTGTGCTCAGTTAAAAGGCTGCCGCGCCAGTGCTGCTCCTCATCTGAACGTTTGTTGTTTGTGTGTTTAGTTGAAGGGCTTCCCGCAGCGTGGTTCCTATCTTTTCATTTCTGGTGTTTGTTTTCCGTTCAGTCGAAGGGCTGCCCACCAGCGCGGATTCTTATAATTAACTTCTTGTGTGTGTGTGTGTGTGTGTGTGTGTGTGTGTGTGTGTGTGTGTGTGTGTGTGTGTGTGTGTGTGTACAGCTGAAGGGCTGTCCATCTGCTCGGGTGAAGGAGGAGGTGGACACTATGGTGAGGGAGGTGGGACTGGAGACAAAACGCAGCGCGCGGGTCAAAACTTTGTCAGGAGGCCAGAAACGCAAACTCTCCGTCGGCATCGCCCTCATCAGCGGCTCACAGGTCAGTTTGTTGTTGGTGGTTTTTTGTTGTTTTTTTGTTTGTTTGTTTTTTTGGGGGGAGGGGTAACATGTATATAGCTTGAGAGTGAGGGGGACAGGGGATGGGAGGGGGGATAGAAAGGAAGTTACCATACTTGCCCTATGACGGACAAGACTAAAGAGGGTGGGTGGGTGTTTGGACATTTATCGTCCTTTTTTCCACCACACACGGGTGATACCAAAGACAGGGCAACGACGAAAAAGCCAGCACAAATATTTGGCCCCTGCCGGGATACGAACTCACGACCCGAGCATTAGAAGTCCAACGCTCTACCATTCGACCACCCCGGCTCCCCGACAAGATTAAAGAAGTCAAAACCAGAAAAACGGGGTACATATTTTTATGTATAAATTAATTTGTAAGTTGACGCATACCGCGCACCCTGTCGGCAAAACTGTACGACAGTTATCATTTCAGCCACTCTCTCAGACTACCATACAAAATCACGAAGGTCTACTATTGTAAATTTTTGGAAAAACAAATGTAGTAGTAGTAGTAATAGTAGAAGTAGTAGTAGTAGTAGTAGTAGTAGTAGTAGTAGTGTCATTATTATTATTATTATTATCATCATTATTCAGGTTGTAGTTCTAGACGAGCCCACGTCCGGAATGGACCCAGCTGCCAGGCGGCAGACATGGGACGTGCTGCAGAGACACCGGAGCGGCCGCACCATGCTGCTGACCACACACTACATGGACGAGGCCGACGTGCTCGGGGACCGCATTGCCATCATGGCGGAGGGTGTGGTCAAGTGCTGTGGGACCTCCATGTTCCTCAAGAAACTCTATGGTAAGGGGAGAGAACTAACTCTTGATAATTGCTTAGGATTGGTGCGCGTTGTCTTTTCTTGTTACCAGTGTACAGTATTTACTGGAAAAGTTTTGTTCTCGTGGGTTGGCGTTTGTGGATTTTTAGCGTCTTCTGTTTAGAGTAAGAGTTATTTTTTAAGATAGGGGCAGTGGAGAAAACAAATACACATCTGTTCAAAATTTGGCCTTACCGGGATTTGAACCTATGGCCTTTCCACCGAGAGACCGATGCTCAAACAAGTACTCTGTCCCGGTGCCCCCAAGAGAAAAAGAAGAAAAAGCAGACAACACGAACAATAACAACAACAGTCTTTACGTATTTACCTAACTTTCAACACTAATTTTCCGAAGCTCTGTACAGACTGCTCGAAGCCTCTGTTTTCGTCTTTAACTAGTATTTCGTTTACACAGGTGCTGGCTATCATCTGGTCCTCGTCAAATCTCAAGACTGCAAAGTGGCCAAACTGACTCACGTCATCCAGGAGGCTCTTCCCAGTGCCCAGTTCGAGACCGAGATTAACGCCGAGTTGTCGTACTTGTTGCCTGACGACCAGTCCGCCAAGTTCCCGAACCTGTTCCGGATGTTGGAAAATAGGAAGGATGAACTCGGAATCCGGAGTTTCGGCGCCACGGCCACCACCATGGAGGAGGTGTTTCTAAAGTGAGTGTTGTGTACGTCTCCAGTAGCCACCTAGGAACTGTTGCTATGGCCTGCCAGCAGCACCGCTCTTTTTTCTCTTGTATGCGGCACTTTTTAACAGCCTGTCGGAAGCATTTTGAGTAAAAAGTTGTCAGAAGTCAAACAACAGTATAGTGGCCTGTGTGCGCTTACCCCTAACATTTCCCCTGTCTTCTTGCTGTTCGCGTAACTCGTCCATATTACATTATTACATTATTAGTCAAAGGCGGTCGACCTGTCAGTCTTTGTGCACTGGACCGTTCAGTCGATTCGACAAGCATCATATCATGACGCAAGCTACGTGTTTATTGGTTTTGTTTTGTTCTTAATCAGGAAGCAGGTCCACTCCACCAGACTCTAAATGCTGAGCGACAGTGCATAAAACGAAAAAGAAAAGAAAAGAAAACGTATGTGCCGGCCCCCGTAGTGTAGTGGTTAGCACTTCGGATCATGGACCGGGAGACCCGGGTTCGAATCCCAGCCGAGGCAAGCGGGATTTTTCCTACCTAGGTCGGCTCCTACCCAGAGTGGGTGTGCTATGGGCCCGATGGGGAGGCTGTTGCCACACAGCCGAGTTTCACCCACTTCACGGGTGCGACTTTGAGGGTGCTTCCCTTAGTATGACACGTCTTATGATGTGGATGATTACACGGCCGGCACCACAGGTGCCGTAGTTCCCGGGCCTGTTTAATGCCGGGATATTTATGACAGGAAGCGTGGAATGCGGCCCTGTCCCGCAGTCCCAAACCACATGTACCTCCATAGCATCATCTTACTATCATCCTCATCTCCATCATCATGCATAATAAAAATTGTCCCAGTCTCCGAGTCCTCCATGGGTTCCACCCATGACCTGGGACTGGCAAAGAGTTTGGGCAAAAAAAACAAACAAAAAAACGTATGTGTGTGCGTGTGCGTATGTGGGTGATTTTTTTTTTTTTTTTTTCTGTGACAGGGTGGGAGAGAGTGCCTTCACGGAGGACGATCATGTGGTGAACAAGCCGCTGCTGACTGAGGGTTACACTAACAAGGCGTTCGAGTCGGAGAAGCTGGTGCAGAACGGTGACGGCGGCGAGCAGTCCAGGATGGCCAACATGAGTGTCGCCACGGAGAACGCCGCCATGGACATTCTGGGTAAGGACGTTGGACGGTCGGCCGGGTGTAGCCACAGATTTCTGTAGACCTGGGCCCGCATGTAAAAGTCGGGGCTAGGGAGTTTAGCCCTGGGTTAGAGTCTAACCTGAGTAACCTCGAACTAAACTAGCTCTAGGGTTACATTTTCTGTTTTTTTGTTGTTGTTTTCAAGCAGGAAGAGGGTCCATTCCAGCAAGGTGCCTATGCCGTTATAGAAGGATTTTTGTCTTTCTTGCTTCTCTTACTTTTTTTTTAATGAATTTTGTTTTGGGGTTTCTTCTGTCCTAGTCTGGGTTAGGCCCGTAGCCGTGGGTTAAATTAACCTCGAGTTTTACATACGGGTCCTGTAGAGAGAGATCGGTGGGTGTAGCAAGACTTTGCTAAGGACTCGCTGCCTGTAAGGGTAGGAGCAGGGGGTGGGCTGGGTGGGTGCTTGGGTGTTTGACGTCCTTTTCCAACACGTAAGGGTGATTTCAAAGACAGGGCAAGGAGGAAAAGGCCAGAACAAATATTTGACCCTAGCCGGGATTCGAACTCACGACCCGAGCATTTTAAAGTCCAACGCTCTACCGTTCCGTAGGATCAGAGTGTTATGGTAAGGTCACGTGTGTGTGTGTGTGTGTGTGTGTGTGTGTGTGTGTGTGTGTGTGTGTGTGTGTGTGTGTGTGTGTGCGTGTGTGTGTGTGCGTTGGAGAGAGGGGGGGGGGGGGGGTCTTTTAAGGCTTTTTGTCCACCGCAAAGGGGAATTTCAAAGACGGGGACCCTGTCGATTTCTCTGTCTGGGTTCAACCCCAGAGTTTTCCGACCCATAGTCCAGTCAACCGTGCTCCCTACAGGGTAGGTGGGTTGGTGTTTGGAAGTTTCACGACGTGTCATTTTACTTTGCGCACTTTGGAAAAATCACAGTGAAACCAAAACAACAAACAACAACAACAACAGTACATGCCATGTGATGACGTGTTCACTCTTCTCCTGTCCACAGCTTTCACCCGCGGTTACATCAAACTGCGAGGGTTCCGGCTACAACTGTCCAGAATGAGAGGCATCCTGGTGAAGAAGGCCATCCACTTCTGGAGGAACCGCGTCGTCACTCTGGTCCAACTCATCCTCCCCATCGTCTTCACCATCATCGCTCTGGCCGTGGACAAGGCCCGGCCACAGAGCACCACTGAGCCACCGGCGATCTTCAACCTGGACCCTTTCTCCTCCACCTTCATCCCGTACAGTAATGGGTCAAGGTCAGAGAGCGTCGTATTGAATTTTAGACATTGTGAACAAGTTGGTTGGTGGTTTTGGCTTGGTTGCTCAGATCCATCCGATAAGACTGATTTGTGATGGGGGTCCCACAAAACCACTCCGCCATTGACAGGTATCTTTTCAGCAGTAGTCAATTCATTTAGAACTCAGATCTACTCCATCTTCTATTTTTGTTTCTTTCCTTTTTCCAGTCCTGACAATATGACCAGCACCTTTGCTGCAAAATACAGTTCCCAGTTTGATGATTCTCACACTGTGGAAGAGAAAGACCTCACCCAGCAGAACATGAGTGACCATATCCTGGAGCTTGCCGCTAAACTAGGAACCGCCACATACAACAAAAGGGTCAGTTGGATTTCAATACTCTTTCTCGCTTTGTTTGGTCTTAGTTTTGTTTTCTTTTGTTTTCTTTTTGGTTTGTTTGTTTGGGGTTTTTCTTGGTTGTTGCTGTTTTGTTGGTGTTGTTGTTTGTTTTTTGTTTTGTTTTTTTGTTTGTTTATTGTTGTTGGTTGTTTTTTTGTTTTTTTTTGTTTTTTTTTTTTTGGGGGGGGGGTTTGTTTTGTTTTCGTTTGGTGGTGTTTTTTGTCTTCTTTTTTTTTTGTCTTTTTTTTTTTGGGGGGGGGGGGGGGTTTAGGGTTTTGGTTGGTTGGGAGTTTAATGTCCTTTCCACCACGTAAGGGTGATATCAAAGATGGGGCAACGAGAAAAAGGCCAGTACAAATATTTGGCCCCAGCCGGGATTCGAACTCACGACCCGAGCATTGAGAATCCAACACTCTACCACTTGGCTATCCCGGCTCCCCTAGTAGTAGTAGTAGTAGTAGTAGTAGTAGTAGTAGTAGTATTGCTATTATTGCTATGATGATGATGATGATAATGGTGATCAAACAGGTCATTGTCGGAGCCAAATTTGAACAGTCCGATTCCTCCGACGTCATGGCAACGGCATACTACAACGGACAGCCCTACCACGCTCAGCCCGTCTCTCTCCTGTACCTCCTCAACGCAATGGCCAGACAGTACGCTGACGAGAACTTCAAGATCCAAACCGGTATCAACCCGTTCCCTAAAGACGAGGACGCAGACGCTGAGGTAAACACCACTCGTTACAAACGAATCTGGCGTTCGCCTGCAAGACCTGAAGCATAGGGTTTAAATCCCTTCTCTCATAATTCGTGAACCGCCGTTGCAAAGGTTGCTTTAATCGAATTTTTATTGAGCATGTCATAAGTACATCTTGTTTATGCTCAAACTGTTTTTCTGTACTTTCACCAGTGCAACAAAAAATAATCTGTTTAAACCAAATCCCTTGGTGGCAGGAATTTGGTCGAGGCATTTCCGTCTTGTTTGATTGGTTAGTTTTTAAATGGGGATGGGGTGTTCGGGGGTTTTACGTCCTTTTCCACCACATACGGGTGATATGAAAGACGGGGCAACGATGAAAAAGCCAGCACAAATATTTGACCCCAGCCGGCTTACGAACTCACGAGCCGAGGGGGGTGGGGGAGGTGTGTGAAGGGGCTGGGGTAGCATGTATCGTAGTCGCTGCTGGTCAAAGAACACAAAAGCTCGAGGCCTCACAATACCTATAATATTTTGTGTTCCCTATTAGCCTCGGGCATCATAGTCACCCCTAAAAACGCTTCAGTGTAGAAACAAATATTATCATGCATAGACCATTTACGGGTGGGGTGGGTGACTGGGTGGGTGTTTTGGGGTTTAACGTCCTTCTTACCACATACGGGTGATATCAAAGACGGGGCAACGATGAAAAAGCCAGCACAATTATTTGGCCCCAGCCGGGATTCGAACTTACGACCCGAGCATTATAAGTCCAACGCTCTACCATTCGGCCACCCCGGCTCCCCAACCATTCATGGACACGCACCATACACGGAGTTTTAAAAAACAACAACTTGTGTCTCCTTTCCGTTCAGGCCTTCACTGGAGTAATGCAAGTCCACTTTGTGTTTAGGCCACTTCACTCGAATCCACTCGCGTCACCTCTGCCTGCCTTGTGCGCAAAAAAGTCCCAGCTTCACTGGCAGCTAGCCTTCTGTTGCAACCGCCCTGGCATTTCCCCTTGCCCCACAAAAAAGAGGAAAATTCACGCTTTTTCGTGACGACAAAAATTATAACGTACTAGCACACTGACCTTAACATGGGCGTTCAAATCAACACTGCACTTGACCCCACGGTCTATTTGTGGTAACATGCCTGCTTTGACAACGAGCGTTCGTGCTTGTGCACAGTTAAGAGCCTAGACTTCTAACAACCAGCTTCGAGCATCATGGTGATTCTCTTGTTTAAACCTCTGTGTTTCCTTTAGGTGACAATATGAGTTTAGTAAAAATAGGTTATTTTGACTTAGTCCAGGTTTCAGGACTTCCAGTTTATCCTTTCTTGTTTGTGTAGCAATCGGCACTGCTGGCCTCATCTACCGGGTTCAGTGTTGGCTTCTGCATCTCCATCGGCATGGCGTTCCTCACCAGCCTCTTCATCTTCTTCCTCATCAAAGAGAGGGCAGCGGGAGCCAAACACATGCAGGTTGGTTGGTCCACGCCGGGGTTACGATAACACAGGCGCTGTTATTCTGGGCTGTGTGTGTGTGTGTGTGTGTGTGTGTGTGTGTGTGTGTGTGTGTGTGTGTGTGTGTGTGTGTGTGTGTGTGTGTGTGTGTGTGTGTGTGTGCGTGCGTGCGTGCGTGCGCGTGTGTGTGTGTGTGTGCGCGCGCGCGCGCGCCTGCCTACGTGCGATCTGTCTAAATAGGTTATGTGCAGTATCAGGCACGTTTAGTAGAACTTCGTAAGGATGACTTCGCTGAGCAACGTAACCCATTTACATGTAAATTAGGGATGTTAGAGGTACCATTAGCCATATTCACAGCGCGTAAGCCGCTCGCGACCTCTGCCGTGTGAGCCAGACTTACATGTAAATGGGTTACGCTGATCAGCGAAGTCCTCCGTACAAAGTCCTTCTAAACATGCCTTTTTCTTCTTCTTCTTCTTTCCCCACCAAGGTTGTGAGCGGTGTCGGCCCTGTAGTGTTCTGGCTGGCCAACCTGGTGTGGGACTACGTCAACTACCTGCTACCATCTTTACTCCTGCTCGTTGTCTTCGCGGCTTACGGCACCGAGGCCTACGTGGAGGACGGCCGCCTGGGTCTGGTGGCCCTGGTGCTGGTCACCTACGGTTGGGCCATCTTGCCGCTCATGTACCTCGTCCACTTCATGTTCAATTCCGCGCCCAGCGGCATCGTGGTCGTTGTCGTCTTCAACATCTTCAGCGGTAAGTTGTGGATAGATCAGGGAGGGAACTGTAAGGCGGGTGAATGGAATGGGTGGATGGTGGGGTGTGTGGTTAGTGTCGAAGGGGTTGAGGTTCAGTGTCTTTTGAATACATGTACCACAAAGTTGATTTCAGAGACTGGTGGTACTGCAAGCGGTTCTCTGTACCCTGATGGGACTCAAACTCATAAGCTTATGAACAATAGCCTGGACAATAGTCTGAAGGGGCTGGATCACCCTGACCCCATCGAGGTTTGAAGTTGGTTTCGGGGGGGGGGGGGGGAGCTGTGGTGGTGAGAAACGGGGAGGAGGTTGGGGATGGGGGGGGGGAGGTAGTCAGAGGTTGATTTAGAGAAGAAAGCTTCAGTAGCGGGAAGGTTGAAGGAATGATACATTTCATTCGTTTCATACAACTATCTTCGTCTCTGAGAAGAAAAAAAAAAGAAACCGTGTTTCTCATCTTTGAATAAATTTCTTTCAAAACGCTTTGAAATCTATGAATATCATATGAAGGTCTGGATGTCGCCTTACATGAAATTCCAAAAAATGGCCAGATTCTTAGTCTATGCAAGGATGTAATGTGTGTAAACAGCTTCAAGAACCTACCTCCTATCTCTTTATATTGTATCTTTGCTACAGGCTTGATCACAACGGTTGCCGTGTTCGTGATGAACATCCTGGGCGAGGAGAAACTGGCCGAGACCTGTAACTGGATCTTCATGATCCTTTTCCCCAACTACTGCATGGCGCGTTCCTTCATGGAGATCTACACCAACTACCTCACGCTAGACACGTGCACTAAACTCAACTACCGCGTCACGTGTGAGATCATGACCGGACCTTGCTGTAAGGGAATCGGTGAGTAGTCGGAGTAGCTCATTTATTTTGTGGCCTTGCTGCCTGAACGACCATTGTTACGTTGTTGTTGTTTTGAAAATAAATGCAGTTCTAAATTCCGAAACTTAAATAGCAGAGCTGATCCTTCGCACCACGTGATTGTAATCAGTGTGTTCATGTCCAGTGTGAGAGAGAATGCGTGTGACTCACGTGGGCGAGCGTGTTGGGTTCAGCTCGCGGCGCTTTGAGCCAATTCAAGAAATTGGGTAAAGCGCCCACACAATACACATGTACTGTTATTGTATGTGTCTGTTGCTACTTCGTCGGCCCTTTCGGCATTTTCGGTTTGCGGGGGAGTTGGTGATTAGCAGATTCTGTGGCTTTGTGGCCGAAGCAATTAACCAATGTTATCGTAGCTTTTGTTGTTTGGGGGTCGAGGATATGGATGGTTGAAGAGGCTTCCTTCGCGCCTTGGAACTTCACGTCCATTTTTCACGTCAGTGCTTGGTTTTCTCCTCTTGTCTTCTCCGTGGAACTACTGCACTCTAGCACTGGGGAATGCTTTGCTGGGGATGGCGGTGGCAGTGGTGGGGATAGTGATGGTGACTTTTTTCTTGCGAAGCTGTATTTGGTTTTTTTGTTGTTGTTTTTTGTTGTTGTTGTTGTTGTTGTTGTTGATACCCCGCCACATTCATGAACAAATACTTCTTGATACTCACGGGCAATCAGTATCGGTTTCTCTAATTACCCACCCCTGATTGCAGGACAAGGCTGCAGCAGCACGTGCCTGACCTTCAGCGAGGACTACCTAGCACTGGAGACGCCCGGAATCGGTCGTTTCATCATCTTCATGGTGGTGCACGGCGCTGTCTTCCTCGCCCTCACCCTGCTGGTGGAGTACCGAGTGCTGGACGGACTCTGTGGGGTCTTGTGTGGAGGTTCCCGTCGTGCCCACGCCGGCTCCGCCATGCAACCCTTCTACATTAACGGTGCCAGGTTGGTGTTGTAGAACCTGGTTAAGTGTCTGCATATCTCTGTAGTTTGTTTGTCTTTTGCGGTCTGGCATTGAACCACACGCCAAGCCCTGACATGGAACCCGCAGGGGAAAAGGAAGAGAGGCCGGCCTCGCAACAGCTGGAGGCGGGACACTGAGGCAGAGTTATATATATGCAGGGGACCAACTGGACTGGAGTGGCAAGAATAGCCCAGAACAGAGTGCGATGGCGAAGGGTTGTCGATGGCCTATGCTCCACTTGGAGCCAGGGGCCTAAGTAAGTAAGTATGTCTGGCATTCCTTAGACAGGGGAAAGTGTTCCAGAAGATCTACTGCATGTTCGCATCTTTGCCGAGCGAACTGAAGTCTGGCCGACGCCGGTGCAATGAGCTGGACACATCGGACAAGGGAAGGAAGCGTCCAGCGTGCGGAATTAGGTCGTTATGCAATAGCGTGGCGTTGGCACCGGTCGCCTACGGAAATGAAAGCCATGCCAGCCATAAATGGCCTTACGCTTATGAACGGCGCGCAACTTGTTTTGTACAGGAAACAATATGTAGGTGGGTGGGTGGGTGCGTGGGTGGGAGTTTAACGCCCATTTCCACCACGTATGGGTGGGGGAACGAGATAAAGGCCAGCATCAATTTAATACAGTATGTAGGTATGTCTTTGGTTCCGAGAGAGCTAAAATTTGTCTAGGCGTTTTCGGGTGTCTGTGTCTCTGAAATCGCCCTTGCGGTGGTTAGAAGACCGTAAATCCAAAACAAAACCGTGGTTGTCAGCGCTCAAGATGTGATCATCCTTGTGAGTGGTGTTTTTTTTTTTGTTTTTTTTTTTTGGTGTGTCCCTGTAATCCGATTCGTGGTGGAAAAGGACGTTAAACTCCGATTTTCCGATTTTTCCCCCTCCAGAATGAGCCCGGGTTCCCGCCCCCTCCCCCCCCCCCCCCCCAAGCACTGCCCCCAATTTTGATCGTGCTGTGAGAACGCTAAATTAGTTTTTATCGCGCACAGACAGACGCAGTTCATTTAAATATGTAGAAGCTCTATAAATCGGTATTGTGTACCACGCACTTTTTTTCTCTTTACCAGTACGACCGCAGAAGATGACGACGTGGCAACAGAGAGACGGCGAATCAACGTGTCACCGGCCTCAGTCCTGTCCCAGCGTGACTCGCTACTGCTGGTGAACCTGTACAAACAGTACAGCAACTTCGTGGCCGTGGACCACGTGTGTGTGGGCGTGCCCGAGCAGGAGTGCTTCGGCTTGCTGGGCCAGAACGGAGCCGGCAAGACGACCACCTTCAAGATGCTCACTGGGGACGTGGTGATGACAGGAGGCAACGCTTACCTCAAGGGCTACGACGTCAAGCACAATCTGAAGCAGGTACGTTTCGCCTTAGAAGTATGGTATGGTATGGTATGGTATGGTAGACCTCTCCTCGGCGCACATATCCATCTCTTCTGAAATGCTCCTGGCGCCGCAGTGCTTGAGAGCGAAGCAGTGAAAGCCTGCTGCCGCTAAGCGCTACTTTATATGCAAACCTTCACCCTGCTATTCACTCTGGTGCGTGCGACAGTATATCTGTTTTCCACGCCACCGGCCACAGCCTACTCTTCTTCAAAAGATGGACGCTGGATTTTTTTTTATTTTTTTTTTAGCGTGCACACTTGATTATTATTTGTGCGTGTGTGAGTACACGAGGGCGGGACAGGCACCGTGAACAAGTCTGCACGTGATTTTGACTCGATTTGGAAAGGAAAAATCCATCCAACTTCCTGCCCACCAGGGATCTGAATCGAACCGCGTGGCTCAGGATCCGAAGTCGGGTACCTTATTCACTAGACGAAATCCTTACAGAGCTCTTTCACTTTGCACATGGTACAATAGAGATACCATGGTTACCTGGCGGACAAACAAGACGTTCCCCTGAGCAAAAGTACGGGGCTGTGCGACACGCACGTTTTGATGACGTAACGCGCAAGAGCTCAGTTTTTGTTTCCTCGTCAGAAAGTTTCTGTTAGCCCCTAGCAGAGAACCTCTGATGATGCCCAAAGCAAAGCAAAACAGCCCAACAAGTCACCCGCAAAGCCAAGCAGTCGATGACACGCCAGGAAAAACTTGTCCTTAAGGGCTAACAGGCCATAGGACGTAAAGCTTAAAACATCGATCGAGAAAATTTCTGAGAAACTTGTCACTTTTTTTATTCCACACGGCAGGTTCAGGCCAACATGGGCTACTGTCCCCAGTTCGACGCCCTGATTGAGCAGATGACTGGCCGGGAGACGCTGACCATGTACGCCCGACTGAGGGGCGTGCCGGAAGCTAGCATCAAGGGCGTGGTCAACAGTTTGATCGACATTCTCTTCCTCCGCCCTCACGCCGATAAACTGACTGGATACTACAGGTCAGTGGTGCAATAAGTACTTGTACGGCTTTGGTTTGGTTTGGTTTGGTTTGGTTTGACGTTTTGTCAAGGCGTTTGTTGGAGGCGAGGAGGAATGACTGATACGGGAAGGAGTGGGGGGGGGGGGATTGAATGGGAGAGGGTGGAGATTTTATGGGGCTAGTGTATTTTTGTTATTTAGGCGTTAACGGGTGTTTTGTTTAAGTTTGTCGTCTTCTTTCTTTTCTTTCTTTCTTTGTTGTTGAATAAAAATTGTACTTTCAAAACATGCTTTTCGTTTCTCGAACATACTTTTGCTCCGTTGTGTGAAACGCGCACTAATGATATTAATTCGCAGTTCTCCTGTCTCATACACTATACACTTGTCAACACCCGGGCCATACTAGAGTGTTGCAAACTGCTCGATTATCAATAGCAACCTTTCTTTAAGGATACTAACCTTTTTTATAAAGTATTATCCATCCAAACAATATGGACTTGCTTTGACTTCCATATGTCCAGTTTTTGCAAAGTCCTGTAACTAGTTTCTCATTTAAAATGGATAGAGTTTTAACATACATTTACATCTTGTTTTAGTGAAAAACCCTTTTAGTTTTAATGACCTGTCGGAGAAAGACGTTGCTTAGCCGCGAAACGGTCCCTGTCGTTAGCGCGGTGTAAAGCCCTAACTAACTAACTAACTAACTAACTAACTAACTAACTAACTAACTAAAAATACACTGACCCCGTCCGACGGTTTGCTTACGATACTCAAACGTTCCTGAGTACAAAGAATTCTGTTTCCCGTTTGTCCCAGCGGTGGCAACAAGAGAAAACTGAGCACGGCCATGGCGCTGGTGGGAGATCCTCACTTCATCCTACTGGACGAGCCGTCATCGGGCATGGACCCCGCCGCGCGCCGTCAGCTGTGGAACGTCCTCTCGCAGGTCCGGGCCAGCGGCAGAACTCTTGTTCTGACGTCACACAGGTCAGTTTTATATATGCTATGCTGGTATTAATCCCAGTCACGTGGCTAAAGGTCGAGGTCGAAGCTTTACCATTGGCTTGGTTCCCGAGTTATGCTGGTATAGTTAAAGGCCTCAGTGTAGTCACCCGAGGGACTAGAGAAAGGTGGCCTGGTGAGACTGTTGTCTGCTGTTGTTTTGTGGGTGTTGTCTTGTTTTGTTTTTTGGGTTGTTGTTTTTTTTTCGTTGGGTTTTCTGTTCGTTTGTAGGTTGTTTGTTGTTGGTTTGTTGTTGATGTTGTTGCTGTTTGTTGTTGTTGTTTTTTTGTTGTTGTTTTGTTTTGTTGGTTTTTTTTGGTTTGTTTGGTGTTTGTTGTTGTTTTTGAGAGGGGTTTTTTTTTTTTTTTTGGGGGGGGGGGGGCGGCTCTTTTTTAATTTTACTGATTTTTTTTCGGACTTTGTCATTTCTTAAGATGGTTGGTCGTCTGTGACATTTCTGACATTGCTACCATTTTGTCTAATTACAGTATGGAGGAATGTGAAGCCCTGTGCACCCGTATCGCCATCATGGTGAACGGTCGGTTCGTCTGCCTGGGCAGCACGCAGCACCTGAAATCCAAGTTCGGCCAGGGCTACACGCTTATCGCCCAGATGGCGGCCCTGGAGGACGGCTCCTCGGCTTCCCATGATCCATTAGTCGCGCATGTGCAGTCCTGCTTCCCCAGCGCGCGCATCTTTGACGTGCACCAGGGCTACGTGCACTTGCAGGTACAGTATTGCAAAGTTCGCGGCTGGGTTTGTCGGTACGTGTGATTGTGTGGTGCAACTTTCACCGTACTTAGTGAGGGAAAAAAAACTCACGCTGTACACTTCCTGGGTCGCTAGCGACCCATACGACGCATACAGTGACGGATCAGGATTCCTGTGACACTGGCTCACTGTACCGGCGGCCAGATGCTGACCATGCCTGCCTGACAACAAATACCAGTCTGCAAGCTGAAATCAGAGTCTGTGTACACGTTTATATCCCTGCTGAAACTTATAGACTACTTCTTGCTTCGCAGTTCTGCGGCGCACTTTCAGGTGGGCAGTGCCAGACTGATACCCACACTCGGTATTGGCAACAGAATTACAGGCGCTGTCACAGCCCTGCCCCCGTAGGTAAAAGTCGAGGTTAATTTAACCCACGGCTACGGGCCTAATCCAGACTAGGACAAAAGAAAACCAAAAGCAAAATTAAATACAAAAGGAAGCGAAGAAAGAAATACAAAAATCCTTCTATAACGACACAGGCACCTTGCTGGAATGGACCCGCTTCCTGATTTAAAACAAAACCAAAAAAAAAAAAAAAAACAGAAAAATTTAACCGTAGAGCTAGTTTAGTTCGAGATTAGAATCTAACCCGGGGCTAAAATCCCTAACCCCGACTTCTACATGCGGAGCCAGGTGTCAAAGTGGTGTGATGATAACTCTGATGGAAACAGCCCTGTTCAACATAGAAAATAATGGTACCATTAGCCCCTTCAAGGATTAGGTACAGAAGTCTAAGCGGAAACTTTTGATTGCAAATTTGTCTCCATCTTTGTCTCGACTCTTATTTCCACGACCCAGTAAACTGTTCACGCCACCCTGTCTTTGTCACAGGTCCCGGACCCCAACGTGCACCTGGCTGACGTGTTCACGCTGATGGAGCGAGCCAAGCACGAGCTGCACGTGCAGGACTACGCGGTGCACCAGACGACCTTGGAGCAGGTGTTCCTGGCCTTCACTCGCCAGCAGGTCCCGCCCAGGGAGGTGCAGGCCTCCTGTATGTCTCGTATCTGCTGCTGCTGCTGCAAGAAAAGCTCTTAAGCCTACAAGCACTTAAACAATAAACTCCACTACACGCGTCAAGCACGTGCTCGTTACGTACTAACACGATGTGTGCTAGCTGCACGTCTGCCGTAAAAGGGCATAAATGCGTGTCTAATCTCTGGCGCTTAAGCCCTTTCCTTAAATAACAGAAAGTGTGTATGACACATGCTTGAGTAGGGGGACATTATGTCAGTTCTTAGATCTGCGAACAGTCCGGTTAGCAACATGCACAAATGTATACATGCGTGCAGTTATTATCAGAAGCGAGTTTTCATTTCCTCTAATTCGAACAAACTGATTGTTTCACTTTGAATTCGAACTGCTTCCTGTGCAGTAACGATCAGGGGCGAGTTTTCTGATCTCTTGTCCATCTTTTTTCAAGAAAAGAATTGTTTCATTGTGAATTCAAACAAGTTCCTGTGCAATTATTTTCAGGCGCCAATCTCTCGCTTTTCTTGTTCCAGGAAAATGATTGTTTCAATTTGAATTCAAACTTCTTTAATTATCATTCATCCCCTAAGAGCAATTATGTGGCGGCACGCAATCCAAAATAATGTGAAGTAGGTCTGATATTTTACTTTGTGACACGGTTGTGACAGAACAGTTTGAGGTGGCACGTCACATCACGTCGGTTGAAGTCGAGGTGTCGCGTCACATCACGTCGGTTGAAGTCGAGGTGTCGCGTCACATCACGTCGGTTGAAGTCGAGGTGTCGCGTCACATCACGTCGGTTGAAGTCGAGGTGTCGCGTCACATCACGTCGGTTGAAATGGTGCCCGTCAAAAATCCAAAAATAAGGGGGCTTTTGTGGAATTGTGCATAGCGGGACATTCATGGATCTGCTTACGAGTTCAGAATCGCTGTATGTTACTGGTTGTAGATATTAATTTACATGTCTGTTTTGTTACCGGAGTCGCCACCTGTTATAACGGACGACGCCACTCCTGTCAATCAAAGGGGCCGAGCCCCCAGAATTCAGCCAATCACGTCCCGCGGCATAACGAGCGCAACACGTGGCATGGTCCGGCACACTTTTTGCCGGACAGTAAAGCACGTGTAGTTTAATACGTGGAAAGAACGCAGTACGTCCACTGACGTCATTTGAGGAAAAAAACCATTACGTCAATGTCTTTCATCTTGAAATCACCCCTTTTCCCATCAAATGACGTCATGAACGTACTGTGCTTTTGCCAATACACGGTAGAGGAAAATGGGCGAGGCTTTGGCCTCGGAGATTGTCGAGTGGAGTCGTCCATTATGGTCTGTGATGGTATTTATATCTGACATAATTAAGTACATGGATCTCAGCGGTTATGTAATGCTGTGTTACTCTATAGTCTGACCGGAGGAAGAAAAATACTTCTTGGGGTGAAGAATGTATCTAGAATCAGTGCAGCCCTCAGCCCGGCAAAGAATCACGTGCTCTCCGTTTGCACAGCATGCAGGGCACCTCAGTTTTGAGGTTGGATTATTCAGGCTGAGTTCTGATCTGGAATATCCGGATCCGCGCTACATGAGGCCCCCCCCCCCCCCCCCCCCCCCCCCCCCCCGCGCGCGCCAATGTAAAACTCGTTTATATCATAGTTATTGTCTAACACAATGCAGGCATGGCAACAACTGAACAAGCACAGCGTGCTGTGTCCATGGACATGTCCATGATTTGTTGTCCTTGTTTTTGTGTATTTTTTTTTTTTAAAATTCTTATTTACCTCTGCAATGTATGATGATGCCGGAAGATAACAGTTATGTTGACTTTGTTACTGCTCGATCAAACACATACTAATAATGTTTCATCAAATTGAATTTGGAAGATCATTCGCAATACTCATGGTTCGCAATGCTCATTCACCTTCATGCTAGATGTGTTTTGTCTCTCATTTTCCCTTCTCGTAAGGGTGTGAAGCGGCGGGCGCAGCTGCTTTGGTTTCCTCTTCCCCTTCCTTCTTGCTTCCAAACGCTCTGGGGCACGGGCTTTCACGAGTACAGCTCCGTATCTCTGAAACAACCTTCCAGCTCACTTCCAGTCAGATCCCGCAACGATCAGGACTAAGCATAATCCCAAGACTCACCTCTTCTCTTGTTTTTTGTTTGTTATTCTTCTTTTTGTTGTTGTTTTTTGGATTGTTTCTTGTTGTTGTTGTTGTTGCTGTTTTTGGGTTATGTTTTTGTTTTGTTTTCTTTTTAACCCTTTGGGTTTTTTTGTTTTGGGTTTTTTGGGTTTTTTTTTTTTTTTTTTTCTTTCTTTCCTTTCCATACCCCAAAGGCTTCGTGAGAATGCAGCAGGCATTGATGCTTTTTGTTGTTGTTGTTGGGTTTTTTGTTGCTTTTTTTTGGGGGGGTGGGGGGGGGGGGAGAGGGTGCACCCTAGAAATAGCCAATCTTCATCATCATCAGCTACCGCTGTGTTAGTATAGTGTGCCCCCTGTGACCAGGAGGCCAGGACAGTCGACCGACAGAGCGTTGGACCCTCAATGCTCCTGTCGCGAGTTCGATTCCCGGCTGAGGCCAAATATTTATGCTGGCCTTTTTCTCGTTGCCACGTCTTTGGTATCACCCATGTACATGGTGGAGAAAAAAGAGGACGGTAAACCCAACCCCCGCCCAACCCCCTATGGCCCTAGCGGTCACGTCAGCCTCTATCAAAGCAGGCCCGCTCAGTATGTATAGTTCGCCTACCAGGGTTAGGTTCAGGGTTAAGCCTGCTCTAAACTGGGCACAGCGCGCGAAACACACATGTGCACATCACAATCGTTGCGCTCGGTGTGTCTACTAACTACAAAACTGAACACAGCTGTGCTCGGTGACAAACCGATTGAAGATGCACTGTCCGCCATGTTTGCGCGCCGACTGACGTAGAACAGCCAATCAGAATCTGTTGTGGATCACAGCTGTTTGAAATCCAGGTTGCTGTGATGACGCCACAGCGGCGGAAACCCCCCAAAATCACAACTGTGTCACAACTGTGGACAGCAGTGTGGCGCTCCGCAGTGCCCAGTTAAGAGCCGGCTTTAACCTCGTGGTAAGGGTGCAATCAAAGACCGTACATGTTATCAAACTGTTTGTTCACTAACAGTAATTCAGACTGAGATCCCGTCAGACACCCTGTCAACAAACCATTGCACTGTTCACATATTTTCATCGCAATTTTCTGTGCGATGGATCCTGAAATGTACACACAAGTTCATTTGTTTCGGCAGATGTTAGTACAATTCATGTACGCTCTTTGCAAAAAAAAAAAAAAAAAAAAAAAAAGGCCTGCCGCGAAGGGGGATAACTGCCGAAGTCGTCCTCGCACTTACGGCTGAAGTGATCCGTCTTATCATGTAAAAGCAGAGTAACCGGCTTCGCTCGGGTATACATGTATACCAGTTTACTACTTGTTACGTGTGTCAATCCACTTTAATGCTGTCGGTCCACACCCTTCATTGTCACAGTCTCATTGTCATACTGTCAACAGCACTGCCAATCACACACACACACACACACACACACACACACACACACACACACACACACACACACACACACACACAAAACTTGATAGACTTTATTTTGTTTCTTTATCCTATGTTCTCCCCCAAGTGTCCCTCTAGGCTCATGGCAAATTTGGTGGCAATCGGCTGACTCGTTTGGACGCCAACCCCTGACACACAGACACACACACACAGACGCTAGCCGCTCATTATATAGACGGTCTTTGGTGCAATCACTATGCTGATTTTTTATTTTTTTTTTAAATAAAAGTCCGCTGTGCATTGATTTACGCGAGGTGCACAGGCCCCCGGCCAGAGGGCGCCGCGAAAGCAGTCTCAGTACCATATCCTTTAGAGTAGCACCACCGTCATTTCGGTAAAAGGGTCCAAGTGCCATGGATCTGATAAACGTTTGGCACTTTTATCACGTAACTGTAAACCTTGGTGTGAAAGCGATGTGCCAGATTGTACCATACATCAAGTGTGCACGCTAAAAATCCCACGTTCATCTTTCGAAGAAGAGTAGGCTGTGGCCGGTGTCGTGGAAAACAGAAATACTGTCGCACGCACCAGAGTGAACAGCAGGGTGGAGGTTTGCACATAAAGTAGCGCTTAGCGGCGGCAGGCTTTCACTGCTTCGTTCTCCACCTCTGCGGCGCCGTGAGCATTTCAGCAGAAATGGATATGTGCGCCGAGGAGAAGTCTACCATACCATACCATACCATACCATACCATACCATTACGGTTCTGTTGCTTTTTATGTTCATATTTTATGTTCTACGTGTTTGACGACCTTATGATATATTACATACATCATATGATGGCATAATGATGACGCAGTAGCAGTGATCCTCAAAGATATCTTGTGTAGAAAAATCCTGATCTCCGTTTAGATAAGAAGACATTTGGTACAATAGATGGTTGACGTCAGCCACGCCCATTGACTGAAACTTCCGACAAGCCAAATCCTCCACGGCAACCGCACGTTATTACCGTCTGATGTCTCTGTCAGACACATACTCCGCCAGAATTTTTTTTTTTTTTTAAATATATGTGCGGTTTGTTTGTCGGAGGTAGGTCACTCGTTTGCGCACTTTGACTGGCAAGTGTAACCCTGTGAATCAGGCAGTGGCTACATGTTAACCAGTCTGCGTCTATACTGAGGTCGAATACAAACTGTTGACTACGCCTCGGCTAATTGTCGTGGAACACGTTACACTGGTGGTTGGTACAGCTCAGTAAGTCTCACACTAAAGTTAACACCCACCCACCTCCCCACAGACCCACCCACCCAGGGGATCGTGTCGCCACAGTCATTTCACACTGACATGTAGTAGCTGTTGGTGCTAGACTGGCGTCCTTTCCTTCCCTCCACTTCCACGCTACCCTACCGCTAACTCGGGAACCAAGCCAATGATAGCTCTTGGCTTGGCTAAAGGTACGACCTCGACCTCTTAGCCACGTGCCTGGGGTTACCCCACCCGCTGTACCCCCCCCCCACCACCACCTCACCCCCAACATACACACAATTCTAGTGGTAGTCAAGTGTATCTTTCCAATTACACTATGTCTCATTTTAGTTGTAAAAGAATCCACATACATGGCTGTAGTTGAGCGATAAGACCACGTGCAATAGTTGTACAATGTGTAGCTTGCGCTCCCCCCCCCCCTCCCCCCTAAGCTCACGTCGTCGCGTCTTTGTTATTACTATGCTGGAGAAGAAGCTCCCATCTTGGCTAAACTGAAAATGTAAAATGAATTGTATTTTTCTGTCCTTGTTAATGAGATTGTTCTTTATTACGGTATTTATACGAGAGATTGACTGACAGTAAATGTATTTATGATTGTCCTTCGCTTTGCTTTTACCTGTTCCCGTGTGTGTGTGTGTGTGTGTGTGTGTGTGTGTGTGTGTGAGAGAGAGAGAGAGAGAGAGAGCTTACTTCAAGGTATGACGCGCCGAGTTTTTACACACACACACACACACACACACACACACACACACATACTGACCGACCCCAGTGTGCTGACTAACTTTATTAAAAACTAATAATACCATATGGCGTCATTACACAAATGTACGACATGATGGTTTGTCCGTAAAAAAAACAACAACAAAAAACTAGTGAATAAAATAAACGATCTGGAAAAATATGCATGCAAGCACATGTACACCGGATTTATACCAACAACTACTACTCCTAACAGGACAGACAACAAAACAGATAAAATACAAACTACGTTGTATTAATAAATGCCATTGCCTTTTTCACGACCATGCAGCCAACGTTTGTGCAGAGCCCTTTGCATACCGTTGCCAACCACACACCCAGATCCCGGGCGCTGACGCGTGAGGACGCTGTTACCAAGCACCCACAACCCAGGGTATCTCCTCTCTCACTGTGGCCGCTATGCCCAAATTTTAACGCCAAAATTATTTCCCCATAAAAGTGCTTATAGTTATCTTTCAAATCATGCCAAACACGATTAGGAAGCATTTGAGGAAGGCCTCTTTCAAAAAAAAAATCCTAAAATTTCCCCGTTGGCAAGGGTTGTGCACGCACACAGTGCCTGGTTCACGGGAAAATTCCACGGCGCGCGGTCGCGGTCGGCAATGACTTTAAAGCAGGCAAGTGTATGAAAACATCTGAAAAAGCTAACAAGAAGTACTGCAATTCGCATCATGGACGGAATATTCACGAAATATCTACAACTTACAACTTAAACTTTCATCAAAAAGATAATGTTCCGTATCCTACCAAGTACTTAATTAAAACAAACGAAAATTGGAGGCAATGAAATTGTTGTCATTGTTTTAAACAACTCACTTGTCTCCTTTCCAGAAAATGCGACCGAGTCTCTCTTTGCCTACACTTTTTTTTTAAAAGAATAAGTAAAACGTACAACCTACTACATGTACCTCCACCCCCACACCCCCCCCCCCCCTCTCCTTCTTTTGGAAGCAAACACGCTTTCCCGGTTACAATTTATTTTCCGTACAATACAACAATGGAAAACATAAGATCACTGTAGACCTTGGCACATGTTTCCTACCTGAAGCTGTGCTTGTACGTGTATTTTCATTGCCTCCCAGGTCGCGACAAAGGCGGCCATACCCATCAACAATAAAATATCGTTCGGCTTTTGTTTTAGTGGTTGTGCGATTTATTCCTTTCACTTACGTGATGTATCACAGCCTTAATCCAGTCTGGTCTTTAGCCCGAAAAATCACTTACACTCCGCTGCATAGCGCGGTGTAGCACGCGATCCCCTGAAAGATCTAAGCTCCCAACAAAAAGCTTTCCGAAGTGTGAAAAACATTTACAGTCAACCGTGCAAGCACAGTCGACTCTGTCACAGTTGCGGAGTTTTCAGCGTCCCTGAAACCCCAATAAAAGCCAAGGGCAGCTTGATTTCACAGCTCAGTTTGCGTTTTGACACTGAGCGAGAAAGATCGTGCAGCACTCAACATCCGCTAGACACTGTAGCGATGTGTCAAAAACCAAATAATGTCAAGGCAAACCCGTGCTCTGGTTTTATAAGGGTCCCCGAAGCGCTGAAAACTCTGCAACTGTGACAGAGTTGCCTGGATTATGCACAGTCGAAGGAGTGGCAGTTTTAAAAAGCGAAATGTTTGCGGCTTTTTGTTGAGATTGCAGACCTTTAAGAGTTTGGAGGGATTAATCGGGCTGAAGCATGAACTGTATCGTGAACATGGCCTTGTACGGTGAATAACAAATGACTGATGTTACCCTGTACCCCGGAAGGGAAGATTTACTCAGCATTTAAAACACAAGTAGATGGAAGATGCATATCAATAGCTGCATATGACTGATAGTGAAGGCAGTGTTAGTAATATAAATTAGAATGTAAGAACTTATTCTTCATCCCATTGAAAAATGGGAAAGTGAATCGTCTGCTCCATACGAGTAGTGTTAAACTGGTTCCAGCGAGGAACAAAAAGTGTTCGTTGTGATTGGACGGAAGACTGGTGTCCGATATCTAACGAAACAATGGAAAAACACGAAAGGAAGTTCTCTGGTGACAAATGCCCATGTCATTTGAATATCTGGAGGCGCATGGCCTCCGCAGACAAGCGTTGCATAGCGTGCTTCTGTCAGATGCGGCTCAGTCTGTAATGCCGCCCCCCATTCTATGGAACTCATTGTCTGAGCCTCTTCGGAAAGCTTCAAACCTCCAGTCCTATAAAAGGAGCTTGGAAGACAAAAAAAAAATCACCTCCTTTCTTTAGACTGAGAGACAAACACAGCAATTTTTCTTTCTTTCTTTCTTTTCTGCCAGTGGACGGAACCCCACAAAGGCAACATTAGATAAACAATTTCTGAAGCGCGGAATGCGGCCCTGTCCCCAGTCCCAAACCACACGGTCCTCCATAGCATCATCTTACCATCATCCTCATCTCCATCATCATGCATAATAAAAATTGCCCCCGCTTCCGAGCCCTCCGTGGATTCCACCCATTACCACTGGAGCCCGCAAAGAGTTGTGGCAGAAAAAAAAAAAAATCTGACGCCGGTCTCTAGGTCTGTCACATTTGGCCACCTTGTGTGTGTGTGTGTGTGTGTGTGTGTGTGTGTGTGTGTGTGTGTGTGTGTGTGTGTGTTGTTTGTTGTTGTTGTTGTTGTTGTTGTTTTTTAAGGAGGAAAGGCCGTTCATTGAATAGAACACCACCCGTTCTCTGATCTCGTAATTTCAGATGAATTCTTCTAACACTGCACTACACAGACAGTACACTGTCCTGCACAGCATTCACCACCACCTACACGTGCAGAGCATTTTCCATACTCGCTACGAGCCTACAAAGCCAAGCGAAGACGTTGACGCTGTTCTAAACGCTTTGACAGTGTGTGGCAGTCTCTGAATTTCAGTCACTACCATCAGCAAGTGCATGACACCTCCAGCGCTTGCTAGGAGTCAACACTGCCGAGGGAAGACAATGTTCTACAAGCTATCTGTGAGTCAGTTTTAAAGTTTTAATGTTAGGACCAGCTACTGATCCTAAGCCGCTAGGAGTTTATTTTACAGCTATTGGTTCTCGAAATTTCACGGCCGGTGTAACCGCTGGCGCCTCGGTTTCCACAACTCGGTCAGGTGTTGCGCGTGCACTAGATAAAATGGCGTCGCCATACGAATTGGGTCGGATCACGCCGGTCTGACGCACGATGAAAGTGACGTCATTCTCGTTGACACCCAGGCTGGGGGCACGCGCACTACCACTGGGCGGAAGTGGATACATTTCTCCGAGTCGATGCGCCTGCGCAAGCTTGATTGACAGCACCGAGTCGATGAGACGTGCCCCTTCTGTCTTTTGACAGCGGCGGGGTGGGTACCTGTGGAAACAAAACAGCTCAGGATAAATAAATAAATAAATAAATAAATAAATCTTAAAACACATCTTTTCTCCATGCAGTAGCACCAACCCCCCATGCCCCTTCCCTCCCCCTCCCTATCTCTGCATGCCACCTGCAAAAATCAGTGTGTGTGTGTGTGTGTGTGTGTGTGTGTGTGTGTGTGTGTGTGTGTGTGTGTGTGTGTGTTGTACGTCGTTTTTATGTTATGTGTAGTTTATGTACGCGCCCTGAGCTCTTGAAATAGTTGCGTATGTATACTCAAATTTTTAGCTCCGTCTTGCGAACCATGACGAACATCAAAATTGATGCTTACGGGGTGGGTGGGGGGGGGATGGGGGTGGGTGTTTGGGGGTTTAACGTCCTTTTCCACCACATACGGGTGTTATCAAAGATGGGGCAACGATGACAAAGCCAGCACAAATATTTGGCCCCAGCCTGGATACGAACTCACGACCTCAAATGCTTACAGTTGCGCCTTCTAAAGACACAACCCTACGGGAAGTCACTCTTTTCTCTTGAAACGTATATAAACTTTTCATGTTAAAAAAAAACAAAAAAACTGCAACAACCAACCCTCTAATTTCCCAAAAGCCCTTCTTTTTCTGTGCTGTCTGACTCCTTCGGTTTAACTGTATTCGAATTGAACGTGTGAAAAGTTACCTAACTTCGTAGAAGTCTAGCTTCAAAACATGAGCCTTTATACTTTATGCCACGACTAAGACAAGTGAAAAGTAGACAGCGTGCGTGTGGTACAGAAACTATACGTCTTTCCTAACAGTCAGAACTACTGGTATTTGCAGGTTCTTGTAAGAATAAGACCAAGAAAGGTACAGTCAAGCAACCATAGCAATGAAGCAATCTCTCCTGCGGGTTTACTTACTTCTGGAGGTTGGTCGGGTATCTACCCGGCACGTGGTAGAACGCTGAGCGATGGTGGAGATGGGTGGCCACGTTGTCCCTGGGCGCTGGGGGAGGCCCGAGCAAGGATGAGATGTCCGAGTGGGGCCCTTGCAGGGATCTGGCGTTGCTGGGGTGGATGTCGTGAGGCCCCGGCACCCGGCACCGGCTCACGTGACTCCCCGTGCTGCCCACTGACGTCACGCCGCTGCGTCCGCTCCACATGCGCGACCTGAAGGCAGAGCGCTGGCTGGCGGGTCGTGGTTTGACACTGACGACAGTGCTGCTGGTGTTGCCGTTGCTGGCGGCGCTGGCGTAACGCTGGAACAGCCGCCTGGGGGCGCTGGCAGGTCGCATGGACACCCGCTTCCGGCCGCCTGCAGGGGCGGTGCGTTGTTTGGCTGCGGGCGGCCTCTCCCCGATCAAAATAGTTCCATCGTCCAGGTGCACGGCGAAGCTGTCCAGGCGTGGAGTATCATCGTCCACCGCGTCTCCTCTGGCAGCATCCGCCTCCCTGGCTGAAGCATCCCCCTCGGTTCTCCGTTGACCCAGCTCCAAATCCACCACCAGCTGCCTCCTTGGCGACGCCGAGCCACTCTCGGGCCGTTGACCCTCAGGTTCTCCCTTCTCTCTTTCTCCTGCGCTGTCTTGTGTTGGCGGAACTCCCTCCCTCTGGCTGACCAAAGCTTCGTCCTCTTCGTCCAAGTCCGGTGGGCCCTCTGTGAGGAACGGAGACTTGGCTGACCACCCGACGCTCAGGCTGGCTCTCCCGCCGACGGACGAGGTCGCCGAGGTGATCCTTGACCCGGCCTTGACCTTGGGAACGGCTCCGGATTGCGGTCGCGACGCCAGCAGCCTCTCGGAAGCGGACATGAGGGAGTACGCCGAGGACATAATGGAGTCTGGGCGGTTGTGGCGCAGCACGCTCTCTCTGCTGACAGAGCGGATGTCGATCTGAGAACCCAGCCCAGCTCTCGAGCCGGCCCTTCCCCTCGCCTGCCCTGCTTGCGCAGGGTAGGCGTGGCGAAGGCCACGTGACCCTTGCTTGGTGCGCATGCCCTGTGGGTCTCCCGATCGGCGTGCCGAGAGGTCGTTCTGACCCAGCTGTAGAGCCACCTCCACCTTCCGTACGCTTTGCCGAGCGGCACGTGTGCCGACGTCGTCAGCGCCTGAAACACCATTGAGGACATCCATGCAGGCGCACAAAGAATCAGCGACTTCTGGTGCATGTTAAACAGGAAAAGCGCCATTTTGTGCAAGCATGAATTGTTCATGAACAAGACCAAAACACATACCAAGTTAATACAACACGCATAAATGTACTAGCTGGTTTCGCCAGTACACTGATGATATGCACATTCAATCCAACGAGTAGCTGTGTTTTCAAGGTAACCCCGAAAATCAGCTGCAAACCGACTTCCCGGCTACACAGCAGCCGGATATATAATAGGAATTCCTCGCCAGTACTGTGCAAGCAGACATACACGGATGAAATATACTTCAGATCAATGGCCGAGCCTTACCCAGCATCGTGGTTCGCATGTCCAACGACCTCTGCAGCAGGTCACGTGCTTCCGCCAAGGCCTGCTGACTGCCCTCGGAGGCAACCACCTCCCCAAGTTCCAGCAGAATTTGAGACACCTGCAGGTCCTTGCTGCCAAGGCAACGCTCGGACACGACCAGCGCTCGTCGGTACAGCCCCTCCACCTCCGGTTGCTCGAATCTGAATCAGTGTTTAGAATCAGAGTCAATCGCCGTCAGCATCACTTTAAAGCACAACCAAACTGGGATTTAATGCAACAAGCGGTGTTAAAAACAGTCCACGTCAAGTTCTGTCACTAGGCCGTTCCTCTCTTGTTCGGGTCCCACCACCGAAGAAGCCGTCAGAGGCTGAAAAAGTGCCCTGGACAGAGCAGGCGATCGCCTCTGTTCCTAGCACAGTTCTCGTTGACTGAAGCCAAGTTAATTACGCATAGCAACGTGATTCTGCCGGGAATCTGCAGCAGCACTGGGTTTGTTATCGGCTCAGTCGGGGAAAAAATGCGACAGTCTTGTGTCTTTTTAGTTGAAAACCTGTGCTCTGGGTCATGCACAAACGAAAACTCAAGTCTTTTTGTAAGGAAAACAGCATCGACTTTACCCAGAAAGCCCATCCAGAGGCATTTATGCCAGCTGAAATTCAAGTCGACACACTACAAGAAAAAGGTGTTCAGTACAGTAGGAGATGAGGTTTCTTTTTTACAGTTGTGTCGTCATTGCCTGGGCCCGTATGTAGAACTCGAGGTTAATTTAACCCATGGCTACAGGCCTAACCCAGACTAGGATAAATGAAACCCCAAAACAACATTAAATAAAAAAGGAAGCGAAGCAAGAAAGACAGAAATCCTTCTATAACGGTTTAGGCGGTGGAACGGACACGCTTCCTGATTTAAAACACAAAAAACAACAGAAAATTTAACCCTAGAGCTAGTTTAGTTCGAGGTTAGACTCTAACCCGGGACTAAACTCCCTAACCCTGACTTTTATATGCGGGCCCTGGAGTTGCACTCTTCCATGTGATCAGGAAGCAAAGTGACTTACTGTCTGGTGTAGGCCGGTGTGTTGAGAAGGCGCGCCAAAGCCAGGAGAACGTCAGCAACCTCTGGGTGGTACTGACCGTGCCACTGTAGTCTCAGCGCTAACGACTGCCGCAAACTGGACTCCGAACGGGAATATTCCGCTAGACGCAATCTGCAAGGAAAAAAACGCATTGTGTGGAGTTACGTATGAAATGACCTCGATACGAGCTCACCTGGTCAGTACAAGCGCAGCATGTATGTTTCAGCTTTACAGCTTAATCTCTTTGTTTTACCAACCCTGCCCCCTTTCCCCCGTCGTGTGTGTGTGTGTGTGTGTGTGTGTGTGTGTGTGTGTGTGTGTGTGTGTGTGTGTGTGTGCGTGTGCGTGTGTGTGTGCGTGTGCGCTAGGGGCGGAGGTGTGGGGGGGGGGGAGTGTACTGGCTTCACATTCTTTGAGTGAGTGTTCACGCGTCATCAATTTCTAAAAACTCAACAAATAAAAAGTCCACCACCGCTACCACTGCTTACAACAACAACAACAACAACAACAAACAGCACACTATAACCACAACCCAAAATGAACAACCGCAAACATCGTCCGTCCGTCCTCACAACAACTCATATCTGGCAGTACATCGGTATTCTATTGTTTCCTTTGAGAACGATCTTTACAGTCAGTGTACCTGAGAAGTCCTGTGTGATAGAGAAGCGTTGCCCTCAGTACGTGGTTGCCAGTCAGGTGAGAGATGCTCTCTGTCGCTTCCTTCAGCAGCTCCCCAGCCTCCAGAACATCCCCTTCCACCATCTGCAGGTAGCCATGGTGACCCAGCAGCACGCCTGCACAACCGACGCGAAACTTTAAGCCGACAGGAAGACGTCCACACTTTGACCTTATGGGCAGTCAAGCCAACAATCTTCTTATCAAAATTCCAACGCTGAGCTATCCTCACCGCATTTTTACGTAAGCAAAGTATTTGGGGAAAAAAAAACCCAACACACAAACAGCAAAGAACACTTGAGAGCAGGTAAATTTTCCAGTTTGTTCTTCAGGGCCGGAATCACAGTGAATTTAAACAACAACACAAAAAAAGCTAAAGTGTCGTGTTTAATTTAATGCGCTTACTTTCAAAGCTACTGTCTAATCCCGGACTAAATATTAGTCTCCAAATTTATTTGTTGTCGAACTTTCCAGTGCCCTATCTAGCTTTCACACTCACTCTGGCTTGCCGCATCACAAACTGCTCTGAGCCGACCACACACATGCACATAAGCCGCAACATACGAACGCCGGGCTGTTTCAATACACGGGGCCACAAAAGAATCAATTGTCCTCGCTGCCAACGACTGGCAGAAACCACACACACACGTCCGGTATATTACGGCACCAAAAAAAGAGCTCCCGGGGCCGGCTACGTACTTATCTACAGATTTCCTACCACTGACCACGCGACTGTTCCAATACTGGTCAAATTAGGCGGCTGAACGGTCGGGTAACAATGTGTGCTTACCGAGAGTTGACAAAGATCAAGTGTTAACACTGCCACACACACACAATCGGGAGCAGACGTCGGCTACACTAAATCCAGTACTGCGGGTAATGATGCATGTACAATGCGGGCTGTGATCGAAAGCGGTTGCTTATGTAAGCTTGGGTGTCATAATATCATATTTAAACGACTGGAAGTAGCTGCGGTGGGCCGGCGGGGTTGTGGTGGGAGGGTAGGGGGAGGGGCTGAAGGGAAGGGCAGGGAAGTATACGACGGTGGGGGGTGAAGGGGGGGGGGTGGATAAAGGGGCGGGACAGGCATTGTTTTGTGATTTTCATAGAACAGTGCAACATAATATAATACTGACCTGGTTCGCACAGCGGGGTGGGTAGATGGTAAGGAGAAGGAGGAGGAGTGAAAGGGGGGGGGGGGGCGGGTAATAGTGCGCATAATATTGACCTATTGAGGCTTGCAGTGGCAATCACTGGCACTGAACACAGGCAGGCTCTGTGTGTGTGTGTGTGTGTGTGTGTGTGTGTGTGTGTGTGTGTGTGTGTGTGTGTGTGTCTCTGTGTGTGTGTGTGTGTGTGTGTGTGTGTGTGTGTGTGTGTGTGTGTGTGTGTGTGTGTGTGTGTGCGCGCGCGACCGACAGAGAGAGAGAGAGAGAGTTCATGTATACATAATATGCCCCTTATTCTCATGCCAACGTCACGTGGCTATGCAATCTACACAACACAATCGTGCAGTACAATGAAACCAAGGTGGCTTTTGAAGCGGTGTCTATGACCCGTTGCTGCGGACTGGATTTTTTGCTCCTTCATGTACCAAGTGGATTCCGGCTTTTCAATCTGTAGCACGTGCCGGCGGTGCCGACTTGAGAAAAGCAAACAGACTTGCTTTATTATCTCCCCCAGAGAGTGCGCCTTAATCTCGACTGAAAGACAGTGCTTAAACTGATAGACTTAAAGAAAAGCCTGCGGCCGGGCTCTTCGTGTTTCTTGACTGATCTTGATTCCCGGTGACAGTGACAGTAAAAGTTCGGACTGATGACTAACAGGCTGTGGCCGGTGTCGTGGTAAACAGAAATACTGTCGCACGCACCAGAGTGAATAGCAGGGTGGAGGTTTGCACATAAAGTAGCGCTTAGCGGCAGCAGGCTTTCACTGCTTCGTCCTCCAGCCCTGCGGCGCCGTGAGCATTTCAGCAGAGACGGATATGTGCGCCGAGGAGAAGTCTACCATACCATACCATACCATACCATACCATACCATACCATACCATACCATAATAAGAGTACAACCTTACTGGGTTTGACAAATGAAGATCAGTAATAATCTCTCTCTCTCTCTCTCTCCCCCCCCCCCCCCTCTCTCTCTCCCTCTGACAATATAGAAGAAAGGCCTTTGTGCCTATATCTTTCTTATTTTGCAAAGTAGACTCTCTCCCTCCTTCTCTTTTGGGGTAATTTCCGAGATAAAATAATTGGGTTTAGTTTCTTTTCAAGTTGTAACTGTTTTTTCAATGGTGTGTGCACAGGATGTGTATTGTATTGCAATATCGTATTGTATGCTTTTTGGTATTATTTACTTATATATAGTAACTGTACCGCTCCCCCATCTCCACCCGAGTGTTGGCAAGTATCTTTTTTTTAAACAAGTTTGAACTGACATTGACTTTGACCGGCACTCTCTGTCTGTCTGTCTGTCTCTCTCTCTCTCTCTCTCCCTGTCTCTCTCTCTCTCTCTCTCTCTCTCTGTAAAACAAGTTTGGACTGACATTGACTCTGACCAGCTCTCTCTCTCTCTCTCTCTCTCCAATATAATACCAACATTAATCAATCATCACAATCATACAGAGTAAGCATTCCAATTTGTGATCCCCTAAGATTAACAGCCTAAGCCAGTGGCTTGTCGTTTCAGGGCAAAACCTTGCACAGCCCAATACGGTTTGCGCAAAGCCTGTCACACCTAATCCTCCGCCGACAGTATAATATGTGTCTGCAGGCAATCCATTGGCATAAGTCGCGGAGGGAGGGTGGAGTGTGTATGTAAGCAGGGGGTATGCATGCAGGTTTGCAGCACTGTCGGCGTTGGGAACTCCTGGCAAACTTAGCAGGTGGTGTCAGCATACCAGTCTACACTGATTTTCAAAACAACATTCCTGCATATATATCCTGTGATTTTTTTTTCTTTTAACTTTATTCACCCTTTTCGGGAAATTCAGGTTGTCGCTGCGGTGCGGCACCACCCAATACCTATCCAATTTTTTCAATTTTGCTGAGGGGAGAAAAGCCGGAAAACCTGGAGAGAAACCCCCGATGAGCAGCCCGGTAGCCAGAAAAAAAAAAAAAAACCGCTTCGTCACCGTGCAGGCAAGAAGTGTCATGATACGTCTGTGCGCGCGCGCGCACACACACACACACACACACACACACACACACACACACACACACACACACACACACACACACACACACAACGCACTCAGTTAAATGGGCTAATTCAATCTTTGCTGCGCCAACTTATGTTTTGGAACACTTTCGCCCATAAGTGTGCCTGTACACCTCAAATACTACGCCTTGATGATTAGTACAGCTCTTAATGCGATACACGTACGGTGTTGTTTTCACTTTGCACGAGCCGTCGAACATTCAAATTCTGCGACTGTTGTTACACCACTGAAGCGCTCAGTGTGGTCGCCATATCATCGAGTATGCTCCAGTTTTACTCACTGCGCATTACAGGCGCTGTCACTGTCCAGGTATCTAAGTGGTGTGATGATAGATAGCACGAAAACAGGTCAGAACGATCTGTAAGCATAAGCATGGTAGCGTGAGCCCCTTTAAAAGCATCTGCAGGTGCTAATGTCAAGTTATCTCTTCACATTGGTGTCCGTTTACTTTGCAGACAGGTTTACATCTCTGCACCAGTCGACCAGAGACAGGAGAGGAAACACCCTCCCACGAAGTGTGAATTACAATAGCAAAAGGACAAGAACTGTCGTTTATGACACTCACGCATCCACTCAAGGTATGGGGGGCGGGGGAAGAAGGGGAAGAGATGAAGCACGCACACACACACACACACACACACACACACACACACACACACACACACACACACACACACCTGTAACCAGCTTATGACACACAGAGACAAGTGGGGACTGAAGAGCGCATGTTTACGTCATCTTGTGTTTGCATGTCAAACCTTGCCACACGGGGTCTTACCCATGACTGACCCAGAACATGAGAACCTGTCAGGATTCAGTAGGCCAAACAAATCTTCACTTGTGATCACAAGATCACGGCACATATATCATAAAAATACCGGAATCGTTTTCAATGCCTTTTTCTCTGAGGCAGCCAGCAGATGAACCTTCTTGCAACCCTCCAAAATTCAATTCTGGGGCTTGACAGGGATGAAAGAGCACTAAATGTGTAGTTGGAACAACAACTGAAGTGCAAAAGGTAATCACCACTTACGCCATGGGAGGAATACCAGTGGATAAAAACGACAACAACAACAACAACAACAACTGTGTATTGTGTTAGGTGCTTTACTCAATTTCTCGAACTGGCTGAAAGCACCGCAAGCTGAACCACACACTTTCTCTCACATACACATTACAATCATTTGGTGCAAAAGGTCTGTTCAGCAATTTAAGTTTTGGAATACCCGGAGAGAACCCCCCCCCCCCCCCCCCCCCCCCAGTGTGATCAGCCTGAATAAACGGTGCCACGTACGAGAAGGAAACATTCTTTGCCCCGAATGGGACTCGAACCTGACCTCTCACACTGGTGGCAATTTAAAGTCTTAACCACTAGAAAGACCTGCCAAAAGGTTCAGGCAGCACCAAAAAAAAAATCACTGACATACCTTTGAAAGTGTCGACCTGCCGGTGGTCGCACTGGTCCTCGTCCAATTCGTCCAGGTCAAAGGTGAAGCGCAAGGCCTGATGGTACAGGGAGACTGCAGCCTGCAGATCGCCGTCCTGCACACTCTGAGTTCCCAGACGCTCCAGTGCACGCACCAGCAGAAACTGTGTGTCTACAGACAGAGGGAAGCTTGCCTGCAGGTAGGAGAGGAGAGAAGAGAGCAGCATAGTCCCTGCCCTGGTCTGGTGGTCGCCCAGCAGAAACTCGGCCACAGCAAAGGCCAGAGACGCCAACACCGCCTTTTTCACTTCGCTGTCAACACCGTCTGTGGACAAATGGTAAGCCTTTTTAAAATCAACACCCCAAAATTAAACTAATAAACAGAGAACAACAACCACTACTACTAGCAACTGGGGAAACTCAAAAATGGCAGTAACCCTGGCATTGGGGAAGGAAACTAAAAATTAAAAAAAATGGCTGTGACCCTAGTATTTGGGGGAAGTTCCCCGCAACTGGGGAAACTCAAAACAGACAGTGACCCTAGCGATCATGAAAATTCATTTTCTCTAAATGCAAAAATTATTTTTAAAAGATAATTACCATATTTAATTTTTTTTTTAAAAACAAAGAAAACACAACAACACAATAAGTATAAAACACAAACGAAGAAAACACTGACCAAGAATGTCTGGAATGGCCAGTTGCTGATCAGGACTCGTGAGGAAGAAGCCGCTGTCAGTTTGCTGCGGGACAACTGTTTCGGGCATGAACCTGGGAGTGCTCACATAAGGTATCGCTGACGTCACACCTTGCCCCTCGATTTCAACAGAAAAGATCACCTCGGGCTGTGGCAGCCACACATCATCGTCGTCTCCACTAGCGGCTTTCTCCTGTGAAAAGTGAAGATTTTGTGCAATGTAGTATGTCAACAGAAAGAACTGTTGATATCATTCTGCACTGTTTCTTGGGTAGAACAAAACACACAAAACAGAACAAAAATAAAATAAAGCACCAATAAACCTAAAACAAAAACAAACATAAAATAGCCTGAGCATTTATACAGGTTCACATTTACAAATACTACACAAGTTTGAGAGAAAAAAAAATGGAATCTTTCCTTGTTGCAGATATATAGGGCGATGTGTCATTAAACAACAGAAACAGTAGACCAAACCCTGACACAGTTCATCACTTACGTGTCCAAAAGAAACTCCATACATTCATTTTCTAAATAACATTATCTGGTTTTATTTCTTTAATTTTTTCTTCTTGTAACCTCAAAATGACACAGCTGCATATTCTGCAGAAAAGAAGGACATCACAAAGCAAAGAAGGTTGATAATGACTGTGAACTTACCAGCTGTGTTTGAAATGAGGCAGGCAGTGTGTACAGGCCGAGGTCTTTCAGCGTACGCAGGTAATGTGGCCCGGACAACTGACCCTGCTGTGCAAGTGCTCGCCAGTACAATCGCAGATCATGGTGTGCATCCGGGAATCTGTCTCGCTGTGCTAGCAATGTGTGCACCACTCTGAAAGAGGGAAAAACCATTTAAATGAAATTTTTCCTGCTTGCCCACTGTCTTCATACTGAGAGGAAAGAAAGGCAAGGGAAGAATCATGGGAGACAACACTGTTAAATGGTAAGTATAGTTTGACCCTGTGTTACCTCCCCTTGTCAAAATTGGACATTGTCAGCTTGAGGGGGAAAAAAACCAAAACAAAACAAAACAAAAACAAACCACAGATGTAGCGCCAAACCAGTCTGATTCGTGTATATGTATCGCCAAACCTCTGTTCACAGTGTCAACCAATCAGTCACCACTGACTGATGATGTCAATACACTGTACATTTGCATTTGAATGCCACACATGCACGACCAAATCTGTAATGTCCACTCACCGACCGTGTGTGAGATAAGCCAGCAGCTGGCCCAAATTTCCAGACATCAACAGGTGCCAGGGAAGCTCCTGCAGCTGTCGCCATGACAACGGTTGCTGGGCAAAGAAGGTTGCTAGGTGCGCATGCATCTTGCGCTTGCCCATCTGATGTGGAGCTGGTGCTGTCATCATGGTAACATCACCCGTGGCTGATGACACTGAGCCTGAACAGTTAAACAGTTGTTTTTTTTGTTGTTTTTTTTTGTTTGTTTGTTTTTTGTTTTTTTTTTGGGGGGGGGGGGGGGTTGGTATGAGTACATGTACAATTAACTCTTTGACATCGCGAGCTTGGCCAGTGACCTACTTCCCTGCTGACGCGCATGCAGCTGCTGGCCGTTTAGGATGACGCGAATCGGTTCGCGGCTCGGTGCCTACGGCTGTTGAGAGTGACGCGAGCCGGTTCGCGTCCCGATGCGTAAAGGTTAAGAGGCAGATCACGAAACGCAAGTCAGGTATGCTACCTTTCAAATTAGGACCACAAAGTGACTAAGTGTATGAATATGAATAATAATAACAACAATAATAAATGAGACAGAAACTAGATCCTACTGCGTGATACATGTTGAATGAAAACGTCAGTACTGAATGAAAAATTCAATCATTATAAACTTTAACTCTTACCAGCTCAGCCATTCAGTTTGGGCAAAAGTGCTGCGAATACCACCACTCCACATTCTAGGCTCATGTTTTGTCATTTTCACTCAATCTAACGGATTTGATAGCTCTTCTTTAAGTCCTTTTTTGTGCAGTTAAACAGTAAGCTTCAAGATGATTTATGACATAATTCTTTGTCAGGGACTGGGGATGAATCATCCGACTTCAGTGTCAGATAGTAAGGGGGGTGAACTGGTAGGAGTTAAACCAGCAACAGTTTTGAATTGGAGTTTGAATATTAAACCAGCAACCAGAAACCTCCCCAACTGCTACATGCTGACGCAAAAAAAAAAACAAAACAAAAAACTGACAATAAACATATAAGAAAAAGAACTCACGAAGCAGTATGTACTCTGTGATATCCTGGAGGTGCTGATGTGAAAATCGGATGCGTCCGTCCGCCGTCTCCCACAGCAGGGCACCAGCTCGCTGTCGGAACTGCACCCAGTGAAGCACAGTAACTTGCAGAGGTCCCGCATAGCCCAGTGCCTCTAGAATCTGTAGCAGTTCGTCTTGCCGCAGCCCTCCCCGTGACACGGCTAACAGACACAGGGTATCTGCCACCCAGCCAGTGTAGTCTGAAAACAAATGTCACATTCGAAAGTTGGTGATATCGAAAGTGATATCAGGGTAACAGTTACGCTCAGCTGGTATAGTTCGCACAATAGGGGGTGCAAATGTATACCAGTCATTCACAGGGGCGAACAAATGTACTTCAGTCGACCACCAGGAGGGGTGATTGTATACGTGCTGCACAGGTGGGGGGGGGGGGCAAATGTATACTGACACTTGGAAAAATCAACTCTCGTGATATTTCCATGCTACAGTCAGCAAACGGCGCGTATCCGGCAAATCGAAGACAAAGCTGACGAACCAGGTTTTGGCACAGCCGAGAAGTTGCGGACAATGATGAATACACAATAAAAAAAAAACCACAAATGTTTCGAGCTACAGTGTGGTCAGTTATCCCAATGCCATGCAGCATGTCAAACCACGTCCCAGGAAGTTCACACTCCATTAGCTCTGTGCAGTGAATCTCTTCACGGCCGTTCTACAGTAGCATAACCCATCCTACAGCATGTAGTTTACTTGTACCTTTTAAACCCAGGGCCCACATGTAAAGTCGGGGTTAGGGAGTTTAGCCCCGGGTTAGAGTCTAACCTCAAACTAAACTAGCTCTGGGGTTAAATTTTCTGTTGTTTTTTTTAAATCAGGAAGCGGGTCCATTCCAGCAAGGTGCCTATGCCGTTATAGAAGGATTTTTGTCTTTCTTTCTTCGCTTCCTTTTTTATTTGATTTTGTTTGGGGGTTTCTTTCGTCCTAGTCTGGGTTAGGCCCGTAGCCGTGGGTTAAATTAACCTCGAGTTCTACATACGGGCCCTGGTCTTCCCAAATTTCTTTATGCTGAAACAGCCACAGAATTACTCTGGCACATTCCGTTCTCAGCAAGACCAGGGTTAATAAACCCTAGTGGTCAGGTTATGGTGGAGGAGTGACAGCTGTGCTACTCAGTCCAGCTAAATATTTTCCAATTCAGTCGGACTGCCAGCATAGCTCTGTTTGATTTTAGTCACAAACAAGTTACGCCAAAAACAAAAAAAAAGACCCAGTACACACAGTTAGAACAAAACTGTTCCCCCAAGTTATCAGTCTCACCAAACTGGCCATCATCCTTGGAGGCGACAGACGCCTCATCATCTCGTGTCCAGCTATGTTCCAGGATCCACTGCTGCAAGCAACTTGTCCAGAATGCCCGCAGAGACCCCGTCTCGCAGTGCGTGTCCAGATAAGGGTCAAGGTCGGTGTGGATGCTGTAACTGTTCAGTTCTGACCCAAGTACACACAGCGCCAGAGGGGACACGAGCATTCGCATCTCGCAGACCTGAAGTGGAAATAATCGAGGTGCACATTTTAGCACTCTGCAACAAATACGTGGTCACACTTCACAATGTTCTTCTCAGGTTCAGTTCTCAGTAAACGATTATCAGATGTCTCCTTCAAGAATAACTATTATACTCGTCTCATGCTGTATAACAAAAAACATGATCTGTGTTGAGGTGAAACTGAAAATAAGCATTCTCCGATTCATTCACGGACCCCCCACCCACCCCCCACAAACACACACACACACACACACACTCCCCACAAACACATACACCAACACCACCACCAACCAAAAGAAACAAAGCAAAAACAGTAAAATATTCATCAGCAACTTGCTCATAACCTGTTTACACTGACCTGCCGTTTTCGACTTCGAATACGTGGAACAACATGAGGCCTGAGGTAGGCCTCTAAGTGAGACATCTTCTGAGACACATCACCAATGCCTGGTGCCATGACAACGCTGACATCTCCACGGCGACTAAGTGAGCGGAAGCTGAGATCTGCACTTGTTGTTGAGAAAATGATGCGGCAGTGTGGTGGCAGAGGGTAGGGAAGCCACTCAAACTCTTTAACCTGTCACATATAGTGAGAAAAAATAAAATAATATGAAATGCTAAGAAAGGGTGTAACTCATAAAATTACGCTGGATTCTAACTCACAACAGACTGTTTGAATTGCACATCATTAAACCCATGCAGTCAGTACCAAGTAAGTTAATTCATGCAGGAACTTATTCCTTTCCCCAAGTTCAAGTATATAGGACCTGAAGTTCACTTCGAACATATTTTTATATGACAAACAAGCTCTTAAAGATAAAAAAAAACTCCCTTTGTTACACCTGTGAACCAAAACGAAGAAATATATCTGCCATCTCATATTAAAATACAAGCTAAAATAAAGGGGGAGGGGGGGATGTCCTGGGAGGAGAACAGATCCCCCTGCCATCCCTCCAAAGAATGTGACCATGTCCTCATCAACACACACATGCAATTGTATGCACGCATGCACACACACATGCATGTGCACACACACACACACACACACACACACACACACACACACACACACACACACACACACACACAGATCAACTGAAAGAATCCACAGTTGGGATCAAGTTCTAAAGCTTGCCCACCTCCTGTTGAGATAGCCCATGAGTTGCTGACAGGTCACGCACGCACGCATGCACGCACGCACACAATGATCAACTGAAAGAATCCACAGTTGGGATCAAGTTCTAAAGCTTGCCCACCTCCTGCTGAGATAGCCCATGAGTTGCTGACAGGTCATTGATCCCGTCCAGCACCAGTATGCAGGGTCCCAGACCGGCTGCTGCTACAAATGCCTGACACAACTTGGGGAAATCATCTGGAGTGGCGGCGTCTGAATCGCTCCACCAAGAGGAATTTCCTTCGTCAAAATCATCACAGCTGGCCACCTCTGCAAAGAACAGTAACGTACGATGCTCTGCATTACATTTAATGGTCCAAAACATGGGGCTGCGAATGCACCAGAACAATTTATGTAGGATCGTGTATCCAAAAATGAGAGGAGAAAAATGCTGCATGCCTAGAAATTCACAAGTTCATGTGTGAAAAGGAAGAAACCAGAGTAAAATTTGTGTATTGTGTGGTATGTACGTACATGTAACAGCTAGTATTACCTCAGTATATATACAGTATGTCCATTAGAAGACAATGGCTGCTCGTAAGTTTAAAGATACAATCTGAATTTCATTCCCATTCAGGTAAGTGTGTGTGTGTGTGTGTGTGTGTGTGTGTGTGTGTGTGTGTGTGTGTGTGTGTGTGTGTGTGCATATTTGTTGGTATGAGTGTGGGAGTAAGCGCATGAAGTCACCTTGTGAGAATTTTGCGCTACATAAGTACAATTCATTATTATTATTATTATCAATCTTTAAAACAAATTTAAAAGTTACCCTTTATTCAAGGCTACTATGTGATTTTACATCCACTTTCAACCAGTTCCCCTCCCGTCACCCTCCCTTTTTACTTAGAGTCTTTCTCCTCAAGACCATGAATTTCTTTCCTTTGAATACTACCCTGATCACACTTAATTCACACTGTCATTTCCTTACCCGTGAGTAAAAACTGTTTGCGCAAGTCCCGAACACACTGCCGCAGGAACACAGCAATATCACCATTGCCAGGCGACGCCCCCACGAGGCTGTGGATGAGGCAAAGACCGTGGAACTTGTCTTGTGCGATGTCTTTCAGCCAGTGAGCCAGGGCCACCGACTTGCCGGCACCTCGATCTCCACTCAGGAGAAGTATTGACTGGTATTTTGGTGTTTCAACTTGAGGCCTGGGAATTCCAGAGCAAGCATACGCATGTTTAACACATCAGCAAATGTAATCAGTCTCGAGTTTTGAATTTTACTCAAGTGTGCAGCTGGACTTGCTTTACTGCCTGGGCTGCAACAGTATCTCTTGGCTGCATCATCGATGTTGTTGTCATTTGTAACGACCGGTAAACAAACCCTGAATATGATACAGTCAAACCTGTGTAAGGCGGTCACCCAAGGGACTGGGTCAAACTGACCACCTTAGACAGGTGGCCGGGTTATCCAGGGTGTCATGTCAACAGCTAGTGTGTCAGGGGATCCTCTGGGGTGACCAGGTTAGACAGTGGTTGGCTTATACAGGTGACCGCCTTGGCAGGTTCGACTGTATATTCAGTTTGAAATTCAGAGGTAAATTCAGCAACAACAGCTACACTCTTTCTGCACTTGGGGAGCCGGGGCAGCTGAATGGTAGCGTGCTGGACTTAGAATGCTTGGGTAGTAGAGTTCGAATTCCGGATGGGGCCAAATATTTGTGCTGGCCTTTTCTTGTTGCCCCATCTTTGATATCACCCATACGTGGTGGAAAAGCACTTAAACTCCCAACCACAACACCCCCCGCCACACCCACTTTGCACTTTTTTTGTACATGACTGACGACCCCTTTGTCTCCAGACTTCAACAACGTTTTCTGCCCCCCCCCCACCCACCCCCTCTGCCACCCCAGCTCTCCTCATCCCCACCCTCCACAACATATGGTACAGTACAACTTCTTTTGGGCGACCACCCCTATGGCCAGACAAGAGTGGTCTTAAAAGAGAGGTGGTCACCCAAAAGAAGCTTCAGACAGTGAACAAGTGCAACCCAGTATCATTGTAACATTGGTCTGCACAGGCAGGTGGTCTCCCAAAGGGGTGGCCGCCCAAAAGAGGTTGTACTGTAATACCCTTTCCCCCCCCTCTACCTATACCCCCATGTTTCTCCTTCCCACACTGTCTTAATACACACAGTAAAACTCACTTCTTCATATTAAATCATACCATATGTGGTAGCTGTGAGACTTAAGTCAGTTTTAATGCCGGCCCACGTAACAGCTGCAGTAAAATGTATGGGCACTGTGATCACACATTATTTTCCACAGAAATAATCAGTTGCCCTATGTGAGCTTCAGTTGGAATACTACTTCAGTAATGTAATGTCATGCAAAGTCTGAATAATAGGTTTGGTGGAAATATAGAGAAGAGAATTAAAACTGTTAAAGCAAAGTAATGGCCGACAGGATTTTAAAGCTTCAACCGTTGTTGTGCGATAGCATCCAACACACACACACACACACACACACACACACACACACACACACACACAAAGCAGCGAGCGAGGCAATCAATAAACATGGCCAGAATTCACAGCTATGTGCACATAACTAATGGATGAAGGTGACTTTAATGACAAAGCAGCTCTCAAGCCACGCTGCACTTAATGCTCTCTCGGGACACGTCAGCAGTTTGGGCTCAGCATGTGGTCCCCAGCAGAAATATGACCTTATGCGGTGGAGACAACAACTGACGTGTACATGACACAGCCATCCTTTATTGATTTGTAATTTAGACAGATGATACATCTCACCGTCAGTCTGGAAACTAAGTGATCAGGTTTGTTTCCACAATGTGAAGCATGCTAAAGTTTAGGCAGCTAGTACACCTATCACCACTGTTTTGGTTGAGCGACGCAACCACCAGTTTTGTGTACAGTTTGCAGTTAGTTTCACTAGTAGAGGTCACACACTGCGCACCAACCACACATGAGTACAATGGTGAACATAGGCAAGCACATCTATGTTCCCCCAGGCCTATGTTCCTGCGGCAACCCTAACCCTAACCCCTAACCCAACCCTAAGCACATAATGACACACAAAAGGAATGTGGAGAATGTGGAGCCGGGAATATACACATTGGGGAACACAGGGCTGACCCCAAACATAGCAATACTGCTGTGTTTAGTACAGTACAACTTCTTTTGGGCGACCACCCCTTGGCCTTGATAAGAGTGGTCTTAAAAGAGAGGTGGTCATCAAAAAGAAGCTTCAGACAGTGAACAAGTGCAACCCAGGATCATTGTAACATTGGTCTGCACTGGCAGGTGGTCTCTCAAATGGGTGGTCACCCAAAAGAGGTTCTACTGTATTGTTGAAATCATTACTGTCGTAATTATAGGGTGGAGGCAAGGTATGTCACATTCATTTTTTTCTTCCCTACTTTATCTGTTCCTTTTGGGAAATTCAGGCTGCTTCCTCTGGGCGAAGCGCATCGCCACAGTGCAGTGCCACCCACCCTACCTATCCTGTTTCATTTGTTGTTTTGTTCTGCTGAATTTTGTTGAGGGAGGAAAGCCGGATACCCGAGTCAGAAACCCCCAATGAGTAGCCTGGTAGCCATGCTGTCAGTGATAGGGTACATGATGTCACAGACTGATTCAGTTTATAAATGTGTGATCACTTTTTCACCATGTCTAATCATTTCTGTGCCACAGTAGACAATATTTAGGACAAACGTCCTATACTTATGCTATCTGCCGCGACATTTGTTCTGTAATGGTTCCAACGGACATGAAGCACTACACAAGGCTGCTAATGATGTGATGGTCAGATCGGTCATGGGTCAAATGAGGTTTTGAAATGCACGAATACAGTGTACTGTGAAAGTACAGGGTGTGCGTCATGTATGAGGGTTTTATTGTTGTTGTTGTTGTTATTGTTGTTGTTATTGTTTGTTTTGTTGTTGTTGTTTGTTTTTTATCTTTTGTTTTGTGTTTTGGTTTGTTGTAGTTTTTGTTGCTGTTGTTGTTTGTTTTTTTGCTCTTTTTTATTCTTTCTTTTTTTTCGTTCTTTTTTTCTTTTTCTTTTTTTTTCTTTTTTTTTTTTTTTGGGGGGGGGGGAGGGTTAGTTTGTTTCTTGGTTGTTGTTTGGTTGTTGTTGTTGTTGTTTGCAACAAACGCAAAAGAAGACACCAGGTGACCACATATGGTGAAAAATCTGAATACGGTATACCATCACTCACTTCTGTCTAAAGACAGTGGATGCTGACTGACTGTGCATGCTGGCAGTGTCTTTGAACTCTGCCTCTGGGGGAGGGGGAGGGGTGTCCAGTGATGACAGGGCAAAGTCTGTCAGCTGCTGCAGCACTGATTCCATTGCAGAAGATGAGACAAATGTTGACTGCAGACGGGATAGGAGTGCTTCCCGTTCCAACCACTGACTGTACTGAGCTGTGTCTGTCAGATTTAAAACAATACACAGGCATATGGAAAGCCGCTTACAGAAGTGAACGTAATTTTTTTTTTTAAAATGTATATTCTCTAAAAATAAATGAATACCATAGCTAATTTTGGAAACACACACACACACACACACACACACACACACACACACACACACACACACACACACACACACAGAGACTTCTGTTCAGCATACCAAGAAAGCTGCCATTGTCTGCGAGAGGTGGGTACACGTTATCCAGAATTTCTATCCAGTCCTTGAGCACGAGGTCTCCAAGCTCTTGGGGTGTCTTGAAGTAACTGACAGGCAAACCCTTTTTCACAATAGTCTGTCGGAGAGTTTGCATCTTCAGTCCTGCGTGTTCACTCTCTGCTAGAAAGGGTTTTGCTGCCTCGTCTAATTCTTCATCTGTGAGATCCGGAAACCGCAGTTCAAGATGCTCTGACTGAAATGAAAACAAAAGTAACAGATGTCTGATTTTTTTTTTGATTTTTTTTTTTTTTGGCTGCCCCAACTCTTCGCCAGCTCCAGTGGTGTTCCTCCCAGGTCATGGGTGGAACCCACGGAGGACTCGGAAGCTGGGACAATTTTTATTATGCATGATGATGGAGATGAGGATGATAGTAAGATGGTGCTATGGAGGTCCATGTGGTTTGGGACTGCGGGACAGGGCCGCATTCCACGCTTCCTGTCATAAATATCCCGGCATTAACCAGGCCCGGGAACTACGGCACCTGTGGTGGCGGCCGTGTAATCATCCACATCATAAGACGTGGAAGCACCCCCAAAGTCGCACCCGTGAAGTGGGTGAAACTCGGCTGTGTGGCAACAGTCTCCCCATCGGGCCCATAGCACACCCGCTCTGGGTAGGAGCCGACCTAGGTAGGCAAAATCCCGCTTGCCTCGGCTGGGATTCGAACCCGGGTCTCCCGGTCCATGATCCGAAGTGCTAACCACTACACTACGGGGGGCCGGTTCAGATGTCTGATTTACAAATATATGGTACTGCTGACATACGCGTACACCATTCTTTCAAAACCTAAACACAGACATGCTCCCTTGGTGGTCACATCACTGAGGTAATACATGTGCTTAGCATTCTGAGGCAGAGAACACCAAATTGCATACAGGGAAAACGAAACAGTTCTCAGGCAGTGTCCAAGGAGCTCGCTGACAAAATATTTACAATGTCCAATCGAAACACTTAGATATATGCCCATGCTACTGCAGGCCACTTGACAGCAAGCAGATACCGATACTAACCTGTCGGTAGTAAAAAGTACACTGCTGACTTCTGCCTCGGAATGTCGCTGCAATGATTTCCAGTTCTGGTATGCTGCAGTTCTGATGACCGTCCTGTAACACCCATCCGTGTCCACATTGCGCTGCCATGGAGAAGTTCAAGTCCAGCCAGTCTCCATCTGCCTTTGATGTCTGCACAGCATGCTGCCCAACTGAAGCCTTGATAGGCTGACTGCCCTCAGGACGATACGGTCCGTAACATTCACCCAGCAAGCACAGAAAGTAGGGGGAGCTGCCAGCAACAAGATCCAGCAAGAGACGTAGCAAGTGTCCGTCCTGCGCGGTGGTGTCTTCGGACGACCATCGCACATCAACTGGGGAGAAGTGTGTCCCCCGTGCACGGCACACGTCCGTCAGTTTAGGGAACACATGTGTGGATAGCCAGTCTCGCTCCTCCTGAAAATCCGCTGGCGTTGAACAAACGTATGGAGTGACAGGACGACGCAGTTCAAACTGACTCCCCCCATCCTTTGGCTTTGGCATGATGGTGAATGGTGTTCACTCTCTCACACAACAGATCTTCATCTGCAAAGCGTTTTGTGGAGATATGTGTTTGGGCTCAACATTATGATGTCTTGATGTCACCAATAGGTCTGTGTACAGGCTGCTGGATAACAGATAAGCTGCCATCTGCCAATAACAGAAACCAGTCTCCTTCATAAGTCCACAAAATCCAGTCAAAACCCCCAGAAAATACATTCATATTTTTGTGTACATGTATATGGACAAAATGACATACATCTTCATATGTGTTTGATATTCTCCTAGAGCAAACTAAGGTATGTGTTTGTGTGATGCAATTACATGTATATGAAATGACAGTGTATGTATGGGTATGGCATCCTGATTTGGTTCACTGATTTAGATGCTAAAACTTCTCGTATGACAGCTGACGGTGGTTATGTCTGTAGCAATTGTGAGAACTAGAGAGAATTTTGTAAAGTTCAATTCCTTACACCCGCATCTCTCTCTCTCTCTCTCTCTCTCTGGGTAAGATATGAGGGGAACTAAACTAAATCTAAACATTAGTCCCCTGTAATCTCCTCCGATGAGAGGTTTGGAACTAGATTTTCCTTTTCAACAGGATGTTGCTCTTTACACATTGTAAAAACCTCTCGTATCACAGCGCTACGCACCCACTCTTTCAAAACGCCACTAACAAGATACTTATGTTCTACTTGTAACTGTTTCGCGCTACCCAGAAACAGGCAAGCTGAAGCACCTGTTGCGTGCCGTCATGCAAGTTGGCGCGTGCGGGTAATCTGACCTATCGATCGCGCTTGTTGTCAGTCTCCATGATCACTGTTTACATTTTGAGCTTCCGCCGGATGACAAGCTCTGCAGAGCATTGTGGGAAAGTGTGAACTATGCTGACCAATCGAAAAGGGCCAGGTACTTTGCGTTCTCCCCCGTACTTGGGAGTTTCCTATTGGTCAACTTGCCGTTCGTGGGAAAACATGATTGGTCCAAATCAGCAGCGGAAGGGATTCCCCTTGGGTTACCTTCGACAGCAACGTGCGTAAAGCGTGACACTTTCCGATTGTTTCTGCAAACGATTGAGTCCTGCTAGCCGCTAGGAGAGAGTGGTGAATAGCCATGAAGTCCTTGCTAATCGTAGGAGTGGTCGGCCTGCTCTTATTTGCCGGTAAGTTCATCAAATTGAACCGGTGAAATGCTCATTACACTCTTGTAAAGACACGTCAGCGTCTTTGGCCGGTTTTCGTGACATCGCCACGAAGACAAGTAAAAGAAAAATGCATCACTTTTTTAAGGCTTAAACTTCCCATGCTTGCGACTTAATTTCAAGGAAACTAGTGGAACTGGGTGTGGACAAGTTAAACTAAACGTGCATTTCTTAAGGGATAAATTATGCAGCTCCAGGTAGGGCCCCCAAAATCCGTGCCCGGTAGCGTCGCTGCGAAAAGGGAAGCATTTCAAGTTTTTCGGGTTTTTTTTCCAGATTATGTAATTAGTGACAATACGGCATTAGTTTATTATTTTAAACCTTTGTCCAACAGTTGTGTTTCTCTTGTTTGCATCATGTCTGAACTTTCCTGTAAAAATTTTAACTTGTCGAAACTTCGGATCTTGTAAGAGGTGTGTCCCAACGCTGCAGGGCAGCAAAGTTACGATCCAACGGGACTTGCGGGGAGGGTGTGTCCTACGTGGATCATATCGTTTATGGGACTTGGAGGGAGGGTGTGGCCTGCATGCTCTAGTGCAGCACAGTGATCAGTGCAAACAGTTTGTGTTGTAAGTGCACCAGGATCTTCCTGAATGTTCTCCATAGCCTGACTGAGCAATGCATAAAATGATAAATTTCCTGATCTCTCAGATATGTGTATGCATTGTCTCACTGAGAGACTAAGGTGATTTACTCATTTAGTGATAACCATTTAGAGGACAGGTTCTTGAAAATGGGAGAACTGCTGTCACTTACAGTTTACTTGTATAATTATGATTTTGTTTGTTTGTTTGTTTGTTTTATTAGTGTGGAGAGTGTTGTAGGTCAAACAGCACAAGCCTGTTCAGAATTATTTAAATACTCTTACTTATTACTGCATATTCTTTGTTTTGAATGTATTTTATGTTAATTTTACTGGAAACTGATTGCTGTACAATTGCATGTTGTGTACTCCTGAATTGTGGTTGGTTTCATGGGTTTTTGCTTTTGCAGTGGCCAGGGCAGATGAGGGGGAGGCAACTGTGGAAGATGATTTGGGCAAGACACGCGAAGGGTCCCGCACAGATGATGAGACAGTGCAGAAGTGAGTTTTACTCTAGTGCTTAAGCATTTTTCCCACTCATTCTCTTGTATAAATTTATATAAATTTGCATGTGGGATGGTTTTGATTACGGCATTTTTTTAATGTGACAAAATGATGATTCAGTTAAAATATTGACCCATTCAGGGCATAAGTGTACCAACAGTTGTTCTGTCCCAGGGAGGAGGAAGCCATTAAGCTGGATGGACTGAACGTGGCCCAGATGAAGGAGCTCCGAGACAAAGCAGAGAAGTTTGCGTTCCAAGCAGAGGTCAACCGCATGATGAAACTCATCATCAACTCTCTGTACAAGAACAAGGAGGTACGCATAATTATTTGTTCTCCTGTTTCGTATTTTATTATTGCATGTACTTCCTTTTCATCAACCACTTTTTGCAAGCTGTTCACGAGCTTTAACAGCGAAACTTGTTTCTGTTACAGTTAGTAAATTAATAGTTTAATACTATCAGTGTAATGATTATGAAGAATCCCTTTCAGAATCAGCCTATTCGACCGTCCTATGAGTTCACATGTAATTTCCTCTGTAGCAAAATAATGCTTTGCCTTTCCAGCAGTCATTAGAAATGATTTTTCATTGATTCTCTCTGCAGATTTTCCTGAGAGAATTGATCTCCAATGCCTCTGATGCCCTGGACAAGATCCGATTCCTGTCACTAACTGACAAAGAGGCACTGCATGCAACAGATGAAATGAGCATTAAGATCAGGGTAAGTGGGATCCATACATTATGCAAGTAGCAAACGAATGTCTGTCTGTACCTGATAACCTGCTGTATGGCCAGTAGTCCGACCAAGTCCTGCCAATCTTCAACAAATGCAGCTGTTGCTGTTGTGTCCGGGCCTGTGATAGACCTACGAAGGGCAGTATACATATCATTAAGATATGCAGGCGGTCTGAATTTGATGACAAGCAAACCTGAATATCATTAAATTTCGTATTTGTGTACTTGCAGCATACATGTATAGATCTATCTTCCTTGTCATGTACATGCTGTATTCTTTTGTTGGGTTCATCCTCTTCATCCCACTGTTTCCACATTTTTTTTTCCCCCCTTCCATTTTCATTTTGTGTGTGTGTTACAGGCGGACATGGATAATCACGTGCTCCATGTTACTGACACTGGTATCGGTATGACCCACGACGACCTCGTGAAGCACCTCGGAACCATTGCCAAGTCGGGAACGAGCGATTTCTTGGCCAAATTAGGGGAGGCATCGCCATCTGAGATGAATGACTTGATTGGGCAGTTTGGTGTTGGCTTTTACTCCAGTTTCTTGGGTATGTATGTAATGTGATTTATTCTTCTTCCATTTTTTTTTTTTTTTTTTTTAAGTTGGAAAAAAATTGAAAAAAAGAGATAGATGTAAAGTGATTTGCTATTGGAACTATGGAATATTCATTTTTCACGCAGCAGCATATTGTAGAGAGATGGTAAATCTCTGTTTTTGCAAAGTTTATTGTGAGACATACCTGTTTGTGGTTACCCATTTAAAATACAGTGATTATTGGTGTAGAAAATACATTGTCCTGTTACTGTTTGCACATCTGAGTTTTGTACATGTAATCCTAACAGTGGCGGACCGTGTGGTGGTGACATCAAAGCATAATGACGATGAGCAGTACATCTGGGAATCTGACGCCGAGTCATTCAGCGTAGTCAAGGATCCTCGCGGCCCTACCCTGGGACGTGGAACCACAGTCAGGTGAGAATGAAACTGAGAGAAAACACCAGCTTTCCCTTAGTTTACTGTGCGTCACTAACAGTACTCTCAGCTGATTTTAATCACCACATCCTCCTCATCTTCTTAATTGCACATGAGCATTTTCCACCCTCTGAACTCTCAAACGGATCACCACAAACAAAGTGAAACTTAAAGATGGCGAAAAAGGAAGTGGTGAAGGGGGATTACTCTTTAGTTTACTGCTGGCCTCACACTATGGTGGTATCAACAAAGCGACTGAAAGCCAGACTGGCAAATCAGCAAAGTTTTATCAATTTGATTCACAATTTCTGGACATTTGGCATTATCTTCAGGCTGCTTCATAGTTTCAATAGTCTGGTCATAAACTTACGGACAGAGTTCTGGTGCCTGGTCGAAAAGTAAAGAGTTTTGGGGTTTTGTTTTTTAAACCTTACTTCCCCAGATTTTGCACTGTGCGGTCGAAAAGTTAAGTTTATCACGGTATGTCTTTGGTCTTTGCTTGGGTACCATCACTAGCCTGTTTTGTGGTCACTCGCATCATGTCATGTTATCTTTTGCAGCCTGCACATGAAGGAAGAGGCCCATGATTACCTGGAGACAGAGACTCTGAGGAACTTGGTGAAGAAGTACAGTCAGTTCATCAATTTCAACATCTACCTGTGGACTTCCAAGGTCAGTAGCTGTCACTGATCAAGGCCATTTTGTGGGCCGCTTTGCAGAAGGTATTGCCCATCACAGGCTTTCAATCTTCCACCTTTCTGGCGGATTTCCACCTTTGGCTAAAAAAAATTTCCTCCCCAATAAATGTGTTTCTTCCTTTGCAGCACTAATAATCATGCCACACACACACCAAATTGCACAGACTTTTGTCTAATTCATTACATTTTCCTCCAGAACCGTGTTTTCTTTCCCTAAAGCACTTAAAAGCACTAAATTGTACTGGTTTTAGTGTAAATTTTCAAACAAATGTTAAGGGAGCATGCCCCCCGACACATTGTTGTGGTATGAACCTTGTGTTGAATTTCATAAGGATTTTTCAACATTCATAATTCTGTGTCGTGGACAGACCGAAGAGGTTGAGGAGCCCGTGGAAGATGAAAAGGAAGAAGAGGCCGCTGATGAGGACAAGAAAGAGGAGGACGAGGAGGAGGATGCCAAGGTGGAGGAAGAACAGGACGAAGAAAAGCCCAAGACAAAGAAAGTAACCAAGACCGTGTGGGACTGGGAGCTCATGAACTCTGTCAAACCAATCTGGCAACGCAAGTATGTCATTTTCTTTTTTCTTCCCCCACCCCCTCCACCGTCTCTCTCTTGCTCTGCAGTCGATGAGCTAGTTCAGTTAAGCAATTGTAAAGTTCTGTGTGATGGTATTCTCAGTGGTATGCCTACCGTCACAGAGTAGACGTATTTGCCCTGGAAATCACGCAAAATAAACAGTCTGTCCTGTAAAATTAATGTGGATATCTGCTGTGCATCACAGAAATAAAAGCCATAACCACACATTTGAATCTGTGTCGCAATAATTAACTTTATCTCTCTTGGACGTGGTGAGTGAGGAGGCAAAAGGGACATAATCCAGACCAGGTCTTTACGGCAAGATGGCTGCCATTGTGCACAAATGATTTCGATTGCCAAAATCGGTCTCCTTTCACTAGTTTCAGTGTCATTTACTGATTTAGACAAAACCGAGTCATCTGACAAATCTGTCTGGGATACATTTGTACAGAGTGTAAGTCTATGCAGGTGAGCCAACACGGTGATTACATTTTGTGCCTGAAGCTTGGTTGACGTACTTGAATTCTTAGTCAAGTTAGTGTGTTCCTGAAAGTTATGCTGTGTTCTGGGTTTTCAAGTTTTGTGTCCCAGAAAAGTTAGTTGTGGGGTAGGCATGCCTGTATGCTAGTGTCATCTGCAGAAAGGCCTAAGCACCTTTGATCTGATGGGCACTGAGGCGCTTTTTCCAGGTGATGGTTTTTGTGAATAAACTCTGGACTAGGATCTGAAACTGTTCTCTTCATGTAGAGCTCCTATATACTCTGCATGATTTCTCACATTTGCAAAGTTCCTATCAGTCAGTCACATAACTCACGCCTCTTAAGCCAAAACAGTTTCATAAGCTGTAACATCAGTATTACTACTGGACAAATAGAACGTCTGTCGCTTTAGTTCCAAGCAGTAGTGACAACATTGCAGGCTTGCCTGAAGTAAAATTTATACCTACAGTGGGAGGTACCTTTAGCAGGTTAGTTAAGTTGAAAGAGTCTGTGTGAACTTGAAACAAGGGCTGATAGAGCACTCTCGTCGTACTATCACTAGCTTTGCTCTGTGGCATGCTTTGCCCACTGCTGTAGTATTCACTGTGTTGTTCACAGACCAGCAGATGTGCCAGATGAGGAGTACACCGACTTCTACAAGTCTATCAGCAAAGACTACGAGGATCCAATGGCCAAGATCCACTTCACAGCAGAGGGTGAGGTCACGTTTAAGTCCATCCTCTACGTTCCCAAGAAGGCGCCGTCAGACTTGTTCTCAAACTACGGCCACAGGGTGGACACAATCAAGCTGTACGTTAGACGCGTCTTCATCACTGACGACTTCGAGGACATGATGCCCAAGTACCTCAGCTTTGTCCGGGGCGTGGTAAGTTTCAGTTACGCCCGTCAGCCTGTGGATAAATCGATCAAATCAAAGGGAGCAGGCGTACTATTGGAAGTGAGCAATTTGACAAGAGCTTTCTAGCGGCAGTTACCAAGCCCATGTTGAACTTGGCTGTGGGGGGTGTGGGTATTCTTCACAGTGCGATCACATTTGTAAGTTGCATTCAAACGCGTTTTTCTCAGTATCCCAAATTTTACAATTTTGTCAGTAGAGATATAGGTGTTTATTCATAGGAAATAGAGAGCATAGTTGAAAAGTTTGCGCTTAAAGTTTGGGTCAGCGTATACCGAGTGGCCAGCCAGGTGGATCTCGCAGTAAAAAGAATGGGTTTGTAGGCTACTGACTAAAGCGTGACGAAGGTTGCAAATGAAAACCTTGAAAAATTCACCAACACTATCTTTCGCAGGTGGACAGTGACGATCTCCCACTGAACGTTTCCCGTGAGACGCTCCAGCAGAACAAGCTTCTCAAGGTCATCAAGAAGAAGCTGGTGCGCAAAACCCTGGACATGATCAAGAAAATCGACAAGGAGGAGTACGATAACTTCTGGAAAGAGTACAGCACAAAGTAAGTGAAGCTGTCATTCTTGTGAGTTCCTCATTGGCCTTCAGATTATGCGTTGCATCCTCAGCAAATGCTCTTTAGGCCCGATGCACACGAGCGTCAGCGTCAGCACCATGAAGCAAGCAGCAAAGGCTGTCTCGCATCATACGCCTCGCATGAGCGCGCGGTGTGCACCGTTTGCGTGCACACTTGGCTTCGGCGTCATTCGCCTGCATGGCTTGTTGCGCTGACCCACACTGCTTTCTGATTGGCTGAAACCAAGTCTGCAGCGCGGCGTCGGCAGCAGAAATAGGACATGTTCTATACGCGGCGTCATAGGATTCCGCCGCCTGGCACCATTGATGCCGTTGCCTGACGCCAGGCGCCGACGTCATGCACACGTGGCAGCGCCTGGAAACTGCCGCCGGGAGTGAGATCCGCCACGCGGCATCATGATGCTGACGCTCGTGTGCATCAGGCCTTATATAAGAATAACATATTTACTCCTGGAAGTGTGAATACAGCGGTAAGCTGAAATTGGTCGAGATATTGCTGGTACAGACTGACCTTCAGCGCTGTTGTGTGGAATGCCGAAGTGCAACTTATCCACCATTTCATAACAATGGGTTGCATTTGTCTTTTCCTTGATGGTCATAATCGTGCTGAGTTTCCTGTTGATAAAGTCAGGGCAGAGTTTAAGACACTCATGATTTGTGTTCATTATCGTATGTTGTTGATTTACACTAATTACAGCATCAAACTGGGAGTGATCGAGGACACCTCCAACCGCACTCGTCTGGCGAAGCTGCTCAAGTTCTACTCTTCCAACTCGGACACCGAGCAGACGTCACTAACAGACTATGTGGAGCGCATGAAAGAGAAGCAGGAGGCCATCTTTTTTGTGGCAGGAACAAGTCGAGAAGAGGTGAGAACTGGCCTACTGTTTGCAGCTATTTTGGATATGGATTGACTGTGTTTTACCCAGTCTTATAACTTGCAGTTCAGTTTATCAGGTATCGTTTAAAGTACGCATACCTTCTTTGAGATAATTGTGGTTGTGTTTATTGGAGCTTTTCCTTGCCAGTAGCCTCTCTCTCTCTCTCTCTCTCTCTCCTGAAAGAAAAAAAAAATGAAATTCAGTCACATGGCTTGCACCATTTCAAAAACCAGATGTGTAGTTTCAAAGTTTAAGTGCAATTACACCAATTGCCAGTGCAAATTTTCATTTCCAGTGAGTTTATTGTAGGTGTTTTGTGTCCACAAACAGATAAGCTGAAGATCACGATAGATTTTTACCCCCTGTTTATAAAATTGCTGGGTTTATTTTCAGGTGTCCAAGTCCCCATTCGTGGAGCGGCTTTTGAAGAAGGGGTATGAGGTGCTCTACCTGGTGGAACCAGTGGATGAGTACTGCATCCAGTCACTGCCAGAATTCGAGGGCCGCAAGTTCCAGAACGTTGCTAAGGAGGGTCTCCAGCTCGACCAGTCCGAGAAGGCCAAGGAAATGCGCGAAGCTCAGGAGAAGGAGTTCGAGCCCCTGCTTAAGTGGCTGAAAGACAGTGCACTGAGTGACAAGGTAAGAATCTCAGAAGTGCGGGATGTTTAGTGATTGTGTGTGTTTGTGCCACTAGTACGTAGATGATATGGACTGCCGCACACGTGTGGGCGTCTTAAGTCACACCAGACTCTACCAGCTGTGGAGATCAACCTCAGGGTGCTTATCCATAGTCAAAAGTCTGAACGAGCATACTATAGATAATGTATCATGCTGACAGTTAAGTGGTGGAAGATAGAAGCTGTGTATACGTCGTCAACTATCTCAAAAAATAGATATCGCTGTCTTAGGCATGTCACGTGTAAGCTAGCCTTCCGTCCTCAATGTGTAGCTCATTAGAGTCAGTTCACCACCTCAGCTTTTGAATTGCAGTTTAAAGTTTACTTTGCGTGAAACTGAAAGTATTAAAAGAGCCATGGTAAAATGTGACTAACTGGTGTGGGCATCATTTGTTTCACAGATTGAGAAGGCAACAATCACACAGCGTTTGTCAGACTCCCCGTGTGCCCTGGTGGCCAGCCAGTACGGTTGGTCCGGCAACATGGAGCGGATCATGAGGGCTCAGGCTTACGCCAAGGCAAAGGATCCCTCACAAGAGTATGTATTACATTTTCCTAAACTCTGTGTGTATCCAGTTTGGTCTTTTTGCCTTACTTCTGTGTAGATGAAGTCCTCCGAGTCCAAAATGCCTCGGGCTTCGGGCTTGGTTGTGGTTGTGTTTACCGGGGTTTAGGGCTTATTGGCTGTGGGAACTGTAACAGGACAAATGTCCTGGCTGACCATAAACATTTAGGACATTTGTCCTGCATTTTGTCCATTTTGGTACAGAAATATATATATTGCTGCCCGGAAATAATACTGTTGTAACACTAGTTGTGCAAAGAATGGCGTTGCGGTACATGTAGTATTATTTTCTGCTGAAATTAGAGTTGTGGCAGTATTATTTCTGGGCAGCTTTTTCGATATGTTCGCCTTTGTAAGAAAGTCTTTTTTGGGGACATTTCCACATGGTTTGAGGCCAGTGGCTGACATGGAAATGGGCTCTGCACATTGACCATGAATAATGGTGTTGAGAGACAGATGCCACTACATACATCCACTGGAGTATTGATCAATGTATGACCATAAATAACCAGAACCAAACATTTTTTTTAACAGATTCTACTCATCTCAGAAGAAGACGCTGGAGGTCAATCCACGTCACCCACTAATCAAGGAGCTCAAAGCACGAGTAGAGGTAGGCACAGCTGCTTGAAGAAATTGCAGATTCATCATGTCACTTGTGTTCTATGCAGGCACCCCCCCCCCCCCCCCTCCCAATTTCAATTTTCATACAGTTTTTATATCTCTTTCCATGCGCATACTTTGAAGGATACCCCTCCCCACCCTCATAACAGTGATTCTGTTTATCTCATACATATCGAGACAGGATGCCAGAAATGCTGCTGTTGCCGTTTGTGTGGTGTGTTTGTTTTGTTTGTTGTTTGTAGTGAATGAATAAGCTGAAGATACCTGGGGGTACATTGGGGTTCTGTGTTTCCTACTGTCCTTGTGTTGAACTTGAAAACAGTTTAAGGTAACAGTTTGTGTGTCTGTTTGTAGAAAGATGCAGAGGATCAAACAGCAAAGGATCTTGCAGTAGTGATGTTTGAGACAGCCACATTACGCTCGGGATACATTCTTCCTGATACTGCTGGGTTTGCTGAAAGAATTGAACGCATGCTGCGATTGAGTATGGATGTTTCGTTAGATGAAAAGGTGAGTAAACCAGATGCTAAATGGAAAATGTAAAAAGCAGCAATGTTTCCCTTACAGCTGTGGTTTGTTGAAAATACTGTGTAAAGTCTGAATTTCATACTGTACTAACTTAAGAGATCTTTACCTATTTTTGACTGGGTTCTTTGAAATGGCAGCATGTGTAAACCAGCTTTTTTTGTTGTTGTTGTTGATTATTATTCTAAAGCTGTAAGATGATGAAGGCAATTTTCTGTATCGGCTCTTACATGATAGTAGTGATATGTGATGAAAGACTCATTGTATTGCAACTCACGGAAATGACTGTGTGCGTGCAGGTGGAGGAAGAGCCAGTGTTTGAAGACGAAGAGGAGACAACAGCAGAGGGAGAGGAGGAGGAGGTTACAGCTGAGGATGACAGTGCTGATGCAAACGCTGATGTAAGTCATCTTCACTAGATCTCGGGGAATTGCATGTTGCCTCTGGTTTTGCTGAATGAATTCGTCATGCTGAAAGAATCATGGAGGTAGCCTGGAATATTCTACTACCAGGGTTAACAATTACACATATTTTTCTGTTGGCGGGTAGTTTTTGTTGTAATGTAAGATCGCCTATGTTTGATTGGTTGTGTGAGCAGTTTGCTCGCTGTTTTAGCTGATTTTATGGACTTTGAAGGTCCCTACTGTTTGCATGGCACATCTTGCTGAAAGCGTGTAATGAAACAACTCTTGTTCTGCTCCTAACCACGGCATGCATTTAGTTTTGCATAACAGTTTACACATTTGTGTAAGCACTTTCTGGTCTAGGCTGTGTCATTTTGACATCCCACTGTGCTTCATTTGAAGAATTTCCAGCGCATATGCTGTACCTACCTAGAAATCTGGATATGGCGCTTTTTCTTCTTCTTTTTTTTGTTTTTTTGTTTTGGCACCTACATTTCATTGCTTCATATCTGCTATGCTCAGGACTCGCCCTGTGTTTTCCGGTTGCACATGTGTTGACAATTTTAAATAGAAAACACCTTCTCTTTGTTTTTTCAGGAACAAGCACGTGACGAGCTTTAGGTCTGCGCTGTGTGATTTGGCTGAGTGAATGAAGACAGGAGAGAGAGGATGCTTCGAGAGTTCAGGGACACCACATTAGAAACTTACTGAACGCTGGTTTTCACGCTGGAGATGACAAACTGACAATATTTTTGGCCGACAGCCCTCACTTGACATGGCCTTCTCTTCCCCGATAGCTTTACCAGTTCTGTCGTGCTCACTGAGGGCCGGTCGAATCTTGCAGGGTAGTATTGCTGGGTCCCACCTTGTCTCTGAAACTCTGAAGAAAGTGCATGGGAACTCTGTTGGATTGGTTATGCATGGAGACTTGGGAATGCAAGGCATGAATGACTCACTTTTGAGATAGTTCACTAGCATTGTTGACAGTTTATCATGCCATGATTTGACATAGAATTTTCATTTTATGTATTTAACGTTTTCTCCTAGCAACCTCATTTAGGAGTGGAAGGCGATATCGTGGCAGGTTGTTTTTTGGGTTTTTTTCCTTCTTCTTCTCTGTGTTTGACAGTTTTGACGTTTCAACCGGAGGCTTTGAGTCTGTGTAATTACATCAAGAGAAACTGTATCATATCACTGTTACGTTGGTGGTTCACGTACAAATGGGTACACTTGTTTGCAGTTACATTTGTTAATTTTCTAACTTGTAACTCATCTGCATACTTAGTGGTTTCATTCCATGTGTTTGACTTTTGAGTGAAAGGTTCCGTGCCAAAGGAGAGAGTGTACGTTGTATGTAGGTATGTGTTTGTGTGTGAGAATCTTGGTGCTTGCATTGATTTGAGAGACATGAAGCCGTTCCGTGAAGTGTGTGATAAACGGCTTGCTATGTTTACCCTACTGTGCTTTTTTCTGTGTTGTTTGTCTGATATTAAAGTTTAACCTTATGTGACAAAGGTGCTTTTGTTTGTGTGTGTGTGTGTGTGTGTGAAGAGACAGGGAGGGGTCTCTGCTTACTGATGAGCGAAGTAAGAGAAATTCTGCGGGTTTTGTTGTTGGCTTTTCTAACAATAACACGGGGCTTAAAATCATCCACCTCTGATGAAAAGTTTTCCTCCTCTGAAGCACTTAAAATCATGCCAAAATGCACAACATTGCACAGATTTTAGTCTAACCTTTAAAAAGAATGTGTGACAGCATGCCCCGGACACCTCTAGCATAATGTCACTGCTTTGCAGACATGCTTTTGACTTGGCTACTAAATGCAACACACTTTTCCTCTTTTTGGTCCTTGGACCATGTTAGATCTATACACATATTTAAAAAAAACAAAAACAAAAACATGAAAAGTATAAACATAATTACATTTCATACGTAAGAAAAAGTAGAAAAATATCTTTTTAAAAAAAAATGAACTCTAAATGCTTCAATGGATTTACCAGATAATAGAAGGATGTCCCCTTATCAGTCTCAAGACCTCTGTGTCACATAGGTATATGGTCAAGGATCAAGGTGTTGAGCAAACCTGCTGATAAATTATTATTCCCACTTTCATGTTTGGTGGCGAAGGAAACTGCTACCCCTTACCATAGCTTCCATTTTCTCTGGAACATTAGCAGGTTTTATAAAGGCTTTAAATGTTCCACCTTTGGCTAAAAAGTGTCTCCCCCCCCCCCCCCCCCCCCCCCCCCGGTGCATTTCTTCGTCTGAAGCACTTAAAATCATGCCCATACGCAACAAATTGCACAGATTTTAGTCTAATTCTAATCATTTTCCTCCACAAAAAGTGTTTTCTCCTCTGAAACACTAAACTGATGCTTAAATGCACCCAACTGCACAGATTTTAGTCTTTTTTTCTTTCTTTCTTTTTTTAATTCCGGGAATGCTGGCATGTCGGGGACACCCTTAACATAACACATCAACTTTGCACACGCGCGTTTGTGGATGAACTTCAGGCCAACGTCCATTATATGAACGAATTTAGAAACGCAAGCATTTTAGCTTTTACTGAGACTTGGTTTGACTGTGATACAGACAGACATCATGATTTGTATTTGTCTGGATTCAGCCACCCCATACGCTTGGATAGAGACGAAAACATCACAGGGAAAGGTCAGGGTGGTGGTGTGTGTTTTTATATCAATCAGCAATGTGTGTGTGTGTGTGTGTGTGTGTGTGTGTGTGAGAGAGAGTGTACAATTATATGAATTTAGTGATCTTAACTTCTTTATGTGTCTTATGCTCGCCCGCATGAATTGCCCTACGGGGATAAATAAAGTATTTTTGACTTTGACTTGACTTTACTTCGTCACTAAATGCTGCACAACTTTTCCTCCTTTTTGATCATAGACAGTTTTAAGCCCTGTTCTATAGTTATTACTGGAAGACAAATACAACATCACAACATGCGTATGTAAACACCAAACGGATATCCTGCTACAGGGTGATGAAAACTTAACTTGTCAAGAAACCTCACAATCTTCCAATACGTACATGACATTATAATGAAAAGCCAGCGCTTTACCATATAATTTAAATTATTAAGCACGTACTGTGCCGCGGACAGTCTGTCAACTGCGCCAACCAAACCAATTCCCCCTTCCCAGCCCTTCCTTTCCCCTCCCTCTCTCTTCTTCTCACTTTCCCTTCTTCTTACTCTCCCTCTTCCCCTCTCCCTCCCTCTCCTGTCTTTTCATTGCTATTATTATGTTGTATGCTGTCACGGTATTCGCCGTACTACCTTGTGTATGTTCACAGGCGGAGGCTATATATAAGCATCTGGTCTTTTGCCACCGCCTGAATACTTCTGTTTTGTGTAAACTGGCCAGCGGAATAAAACCATGTTAAAACCATCAACACCAAACTGACACTTTTACTTACTTAATCCTCTTCGTGCCCTCTGGTACATGAGGCCAACACCAAAGATGGAAACTCTGGCCTGTTCTGTCTTCTCCCGCGTCCCGGCCTCAGGTAAGTTTGTTTTCCTTCAGCTCCAAGTCCACTGTCCGCCGCCACGTCTCCTTGTGTCATGCTATGGCTCTTTTCCCATCTTCGGTCCAACAAACAGCCACCCGCGGTAGTGCGGTTGGTGACATCCTGAGGATGTGTTCCGGGGTAGGCCTACTCTCGAGTAGAGTGCAGCTCTACTGACCCGGTGTCGTAGAACATTTCGGAACCAGGATAAATCGGAACCGGTTCCCAAAAATCCTAGGATTTTTCGGAACCATTCCCATTTATCCTAACCCTATTCCCATTTATCCAAGGATATCCTAGGATAAATCGGAATGGTTCTGAAAAATCCTGCCACCAGGGCCAGGATAAATCGGAATGGTTCCCATTCGTCCGGTTCCGAAATATCCTGTGACACCGGCTTCGTCAGGTCGGGAACTCGCTCAAAGAATTCGTCACAACCAAATCCCCAAAACGCAAACTGAATAGGTCAAAAATCAAACACAAATCGTTATAAATACTCCCCCCCCCCCCCCCAGCAGCTCATTTTATCGAGATCCCAGCTGTATGTTATGAAAGTGATGGCGGTGTGTGTGTGTGTGTGTGTGTGTGTGTGTAGCTCCGTGTGTGTGTATTTGTAAAGCGTCTGCTGGGATACTGTGCTATATAAAAGCAATTTATTATTATTATTATTATTTTAAAAAAAAGGGGGGGGGGGCGAAAACAAACAAAACTTGGGGGGAGGGAGGGGGAGGCGGAAACAAAATGTACCAAAAAAGACCAGGCGCGCGATGGCCGGCAAAGTACCTGCCCATAGAATGTACTCGGATGCCATTGGTAATTAATGGTGGCAAAATTTTTGGAACCCCAACCAGTGCCGCATATCACACATTCAAGTACTGGACCGGCGAGGTCCCTGTTGCTTCTTTGCAACGGAGCTGCAACCCTGTTCCGGGACCGTCGCTTCTCTAGAACAGGGTTGCAACCACGGAGACAGTATGCCGCACTGCGGTACGTTGGTGGTGCAGAAGGCTGTTTCCCGCGCCGCTTCCCTTTAAAAGTTTCGACAGTGATAGTTCTGTTGCAAGGTGGCATCAGCTTACTGGTACCAACTCAAATGGGGAGCCGGGGTGGTCGAATGGTAGAGCGTTGGACTTTTAATGCTCGGGTCGTGAGTTCGTATCCCGGCTGGGGCAAAATATTTGTGCTGGCTTTTTCATCGTTGCCCCGTCTTTGATATCACCCATGTGTGGTGGTAAAAGGACGTTAAACCCCCAAACACCCACCCACCCCACCAACTCAAAGAGGCTCCTTTGGGGTACGCATTAAAAATGGCGTTGCCTGGTCCTCCCGTTCTCGAGATATTTACCTGAAACACACACACACACTCACTCACACACACACACACACACACACACACACACGGACGACGCAGGTTGGCCGCATGGACTTAATCGGGGGTAATTAGAAAACACTGAAGAGACAAAATTCGGAAAAAAAGAGAAAAAAAAACAAAACACCCTTACCTGAATCATTCAAAGTGCTCCGCTGGACTGTCCAGATACCTAGGGTTCTCAAGCTGTCTCCGAATCGGCCGTGCCGGTCACATAATTAGATGAGTTAGCGGCATCATTCACTTCAGTTGTGAAGTCGGAGAGAGAGAGAGAGAGAGAGAGAGAGAGAGCCAACTTAATGTCGTGATCTCTCTCTCTCTCTCTCTCTCTCTCTCACACACACACACACACACACACACACACACACACACACACACACACACACACAAACCGTGATAAACAGAAAAAGACAAACGCTGAAATTTACGAGGAAAGGGGGGGGGGGAGGAGGGCACACACACACCAAAAAACAAACAAACAAACAAAAAAACAGTGAAGAAATTCTTAGGTAAGACCAAATCTATAAACAACAAACAAACATTTGGAAAATGAGTGTGTCCGTCGCTGACACGAAGCCCAGCTTGTATCGAATTCACTTCAGTTTTGTGGAGACACAGAGATAGCTGGCCACCACACTGAGTCTTTGGTAAAAGTATAAGTAGTTTGTCCCGAATCCACTGTTTCGCAGTCTAAATAATAGGACATAATAATTATGTCCGCCTTGGAAACTGAGAAAGCAATAGGCCATTTCGAAAATGAATTGGTCTGTGTCGATGATAGGTGTCCGACGTCGGCTAAAATGAAGCCCCTTCTGCCTCGGAATAACGGAGACAAACTGAAAGAGCCGATAGAGCCACCACAGTGTATTGACTGAGAAAGCCTCCTGTTGCTAGCTCTACCAATGACTAACTTAAAACAAAATCGACAGGTGCGAACTAAGAGCCAAACGGCATCCCTATTAATTTACCTCGCTCGTGACTCGCCGTCACGTCTCGCTTTTAAAATGAAAGATAACGCGGCATATCAAACTACGCGGCAGACGGCAGACGGTAGGGATCGAATCATAATCTGGCTGTAAAAAGAAACGAAACGAAAACTTAACAGTACGCTAAAACTGTACGTCCCGTCGCTTTCACAGCCTGCACCCGTCTTGGATTAAGAATTAACATAGGGTATACTCGCTTGTGGTTTTTTAGTACTGCCGCTAATCACAAGCAAATTTCTCTGACTGGCAGTCACGCCTCAAAGCTCCGTGTTTTTATGAGACTGTAGACAGCTGTTGGGTTTTCATGACCGCACGAGAAGTCAATCATTTTGGCGCGACAAAGGACGCGCTTTACTAATTTGTTCGCATACTAAAAACGAAGGACTAATAAACTCAGTGCGCACGTGATCATAAGTTCTGTTTTTTTGAGCGAGGCTGGCCACGCCTTTTAGCGAACCCAACAGATTTGCAAATTCAGAGGACTTTATGGTAGCACTTGCCGTGGTCTTGATTAGGTGTGTGTGTGTGTGTGTGTGTGTGTGTGTGTGTGTGTGTGTGTGTGTGTGTGTGTGTGTGTGGTTTGCGGTCCCGTAATTAGCCTTGGTATTTCAGTTACATTTCTGAGAAAATAATTTTATTTTTTCTCACCGACAAGACAAGTTTGCGTGCGTGCATGCGTGCGTGCGTGCGTGCGTGCGTGCGTGTGTGTGTGTGTGTGTGTGTGTGTGTGTGTGTGTGTGTGTGTGTGTGTGTGTGTGTGTGTGTGTGTGGTTTGCGGTCCCGTAATTTGCCTTGGTGTTTCAGTCATATTTCTGATAAAATAATTTTATTTTTCTCACCGACAGGACGTGCGTGCGTGCGTGCGTGCGTGCGTGCGTGCGTGCGTGCGTGCGTGCGTGCGTGCGTGTGTGTGTGTGTGTGTGTGTGTGTGTGTGTGTGTGTGTGTGTGTGTGTGTGTGTGTGTGTGTGCGGTTTGCGGTCCCGTAATTAGCCTTGGTGTTTCAGTCATATTTCTTCTGATTATTATTATTTCTGATAAAATAATCTTATTTTTCTCACAAGACAAGTGTGTGTGTGTGTGTGTGTGTGTGTGTGTGTGTGTGTGTGTGTGTGTGTGTGTGTGTGTGTGTGTCGGTGTGTGTGTGTGTCGGTGTGTGGTGTGTGTGTGTGTGTGTGTGCTTCCGTGCGTGCGCGTGTGGGTGTGCCCGATCGTGCGTGTGTGCGTGCGTGCTTCCGTGCGTGCGCGTGTGGGTGTGCCCGATCGCCGACGTCGTACATAGCCTTTTTCTGCGTTTATTTTCTGAGATTTTTATTTTTCGCCTACAAGACTAAATGAAACGCGATATTTCCAATCATGAGACTGTTAGTGACAGTCAGTGCACCCCCCCCCCCTTTTTTTTTTTTTATCTCTCGCACGTGTTTTTATTGTCGGTTTTCCTGTATAAGAACCGCAGCGACAAACGGCCAAACTTACACTTGTCAGCCATGTTCCTTACGTGCGGGCATAGGCAAGAACAGTTTGAATTCTTTTAACAATTGTACAAGATTAACACAGCCACAATGAAACTTAACATATTGACGTCAGTGTGGTTGGTTTTCGAAGTGGTGCAGCTCAAATTTACGCTGTCGCCTATCACGCCTGTAAAGATTGGGACGGCGGGGCTGAAGATCAAGATTGGGATTATTGACAACAACAGCAGCCACGGCGAAGCACCAGAAATCGGCAGCAGTCGAGACAGAGTGGAGGAGTTCGGTTCTGAAGCTGAAGGCGCACACGAAGATGAGGATATCCGACACAATAGCACTTTCACCTCCAACGGCGTACCAGTCGGCACTGGTATGGCTGACCTGGGCCTGTTGGGCGAACTCGACTTAAACTCGCCTCTTGAATTTCTGTCGAGCTTTTGCCAGCAAAGCTGCAGCAGTATTGTAGACGTCGGTGACGAAAACGTGATGGAAGGCGGTTCTGCCAATGAATCCAGCCCAACTTGCACCAGCCCGGTATGTTTCCCGTGTCAGTGTGAGCCGTGCCTGGAAGGTCCTCTGGCTCTCGGACTCTGCTGTCCAGATGCGCTGCCGGAGCCGGAGGTTGACTACGGTCGATACACCGGCTGCATGGATAACATGAACTACGCTGTGGTTAGATGCCCGGATGACTGGCCTGAGGCAAGCGTGCGACTGAAGTGTGAGAACAGGAACAACCCTGACGATCCCGTCTCCGACCTCCTCGCCGGGGTCAGCTACAGAAACGAACACTGCGCCATCTGCCACAAAGCGCAACGCACCGTCCCGTGGACGGTGGAGGTTCTGTGCCAGCACTTACAGTTCCTCTACATGGTGCTCACAGAGGAGGAACTGCTGCGGAGGGCCGCGCAACTGCCTAACATCTGCAAGATCGGCTTGGCCCCTCCCAGAGGCGTTCAAAGCAGATCCTGCGAGAACGACATGGAGTGGCTTGGGGATGATGTTGTCGACCGTTGCAACGTGACGGGTCTGTGGGAGAAATACGACAGAAATATTGCTGAGCTCTGCGAAAAGTACACGGCTTTGTCCTTCCGTGTGGTGGCATTGAACTCGCCTACACTGTTGTTTCAAAACCTCTTCTGCGCCATATGCAATGGGGAGAACCTACGGCTTCGGGAGTGTTTGGAAACAAGGGGTACAGACGCTGATACTGATGGCCCGCTTGGCAAGCTAACAAACGGGATAGCTCCGCTCACGCTGCTACTCGGGCTCGGCAGTCGAACAAGCAATGAGCAGGCAGAAATGGCGCCGCGGGCATGTGCACCTGGACAGTGGTTAAATCCCGATGTGCGGAACCTCTCTCTCTCTCTCTCAACCCTGCTACGGGGGCGGCGATCGTCTCTCTCTCTCTCTCTCTCTCTCTCTCTCTCTCTCTGAAACTGTCTCTCTGCCTGTCTGCCTCTGTGTGTGTGTGTGTGTGTGTGTGTGTGTGTGTGTGTGTGTGTGTGTGTGTGTGTGAGAGAGAGAGAGAGAGAGAGAGAGAGAGGCCTAATCCCAAAACAGCTAGCCGAAACTGTAACGTAATTCAAATGCGCCAAACAGAGGCAACACTTTTGAAAACAATAACAAATCCGTAACCCCTCACCTCTGTGTGTGTGTGTGTGTGTGTGTGTGTGTGTGTGTGTGTGTGTGTGTGTGTGTGTGTGTGTGTGTGTATGTGAGAGAGAGAGAGAGAGAGAGAGACAGACAGACAGACAGACAGACAGACAGACAGACGGAGTGCACTCGAAAGTATCTAAAACTGTCCTCAGGGTCTCTGTCAAAACGTCAGCTGCGCTGCGGGAAAACTGCTGCACGAACACAACAACACGTGCAACACAGCGCTGCCAGCGATTCGCGGCCTACTCTATCAATACAACGTCACGCTCCAGCCTGACTATCCATTGCACGTGAAGCCGTTACCCGAGTACCTGGAAAGGATCAACTTTGGTCTTCTTGATGTCTTGCGGATGAAGCTCTCCAGCCACGTGGATGGCTTCCTCAGCAACATAACGATCATTACGGCTCAGTTTCTGGACGATTTCACGCCTTACCATCGTCAGGTTTTCCAAATCGAGCTTGGCATTTTATTCCTCGCTACTAGACATGTGGACAGAGACGACGTGGAGCGAGTAATCGTGGACAGCTTGATACTCTCCGAGTGGAAGGCAAACATCACTCTGAGCGGTGACCGAAATGTTACGCTGATTCCCAGCGGCCAAGCCAACACAAGACGTGACGTGGCGAGGCACTTGTTGTTAACAAGTAGAAGTTTCCTGCTCCTTCACTTACAGGCTGTCGGAGAACGTGGGCTGCCTGTAAGAGATACTGATATGGCCTTACTGACAGCATATTTTCCCCCGAACGAGATCATTGACATGAGTACTCTGTTGCTATGCCCTTACGTGGAGATCAGCAGTCCCAGATTTCAGGTCCTCAAGAGCAACGCTAGTGCTGATGATGACGGCCTTGTGGTCAAGTTCCAGGACGCTGAGGTCAAGATACGCGATCTGCGTTACGTGAGGTTCGTGGACAATAAACTACAGGTGTGCCTCGAGGTTCTGAACCATCTGCCGACGAGACGGGGAGGCCACAAGGGAGGTTCGCGAAAACTGTCCTGGCAGTACATTCTGTCCATGACCTCCATACCGCTGTCGATCTTCTGCCTGGCCGTCACCGTCCTCGTGTACGCCGTCCTGAAAGTCCTGCGCACCGAGCCTGGCCTGAATACGCTAGGCACGTGTTGCACGCTTCTTCTGGCGCAGCTGGCTCTCCTCCTCGCTTCCCACAGGGTCCTGGATGGCGCGTGGTGCGTCGCCCTCGGCATGTTCGTGCACCTGTCCTGGCTGAGCACATTTTTGTGGACGTCCGTCTGCTCCGTGCACATGTTCTGCGTGTTCTCCGCTAAGACCTTCTCCGGGTCTGGGGAGGCGAGTTACGGAAAGCTGGCACGCAACGTGGCGGTGACTTTACTTGGCCCCTGCGTGGTCGTGGCGGTCGTCATCGCGCTGTCTTACACCACCTCCGGCGGGGCGTCGATCGGCTACAGCAGCTCCAAGTGCTACCTGGACTCTTCTCTGCTCGTCGGCGTCGCCATGGTCCTACCCGTGGCCTTCATCGTCACCCTCAACCTCGTCCTCTTCACTCTGACCGTCTTTCGCATACGGAAGGTCACCATGCTGCAGGTGCACGCGCGCAACGACCCTGACGCCACCCTCCAGCACGTTTACGCATGCGCACGCCTGTCCCTGCTGACCGGAACCACGTGGGTGCTGTCCCTTCTTGCCGAGGGTCTCGACCTGGACTGGCTGCGCGCGGTCTCCATCTTGGCCAACGGCGGTCAGGGCGTGCTGCTCTTCATGTCCTATGTCACCAGGCGCCGCGTGGTCACCATGCTGGCGGCCAGGATGGGCTGCAGGAAGGACGATACGTCACTGTCCACCGGCGCCACGACGGCCGCGAAACGCATGACCTCGAACGAGGAAGACCGGCCGTACGTCATCGGAGAGTAGTGATTGAGAACATTAAGAACTGACCATAACAATTTAAAAAAAAAAAAAAAAAGAAAAAAAAAAAAAAAATTCTCCTAGGTAGATTAGAGGTGTCAGTCACCCTTGCCTGATTCAAGGCGAGGCTGGCGGTCCATTTCTAGCACACGTTAGACCGCTAGATCAGAGCCTTACCCCGAATCTCACGTTCTATCACGTTTCAAGTAATATCCCTCCCCCCCCCCCCCCCACCGGCTTTGCAAATGTTTAGCCCACAAAATTAAAACATAAATGCAAATCTAAAATTCCGAAACTTACATTGCTGAGCTGACCCTTCGCACCGCGTGATTGTAATGTGTTCGTGTCCAGTGTGTGAGAGAATGCGTGTGATTCGCGTGAGCGTGCGTGTTGGGTTTAGCTCGTGGCGCTTTAAGCCAAATATTTGGGATAATGCGCCTGTATTAATGAAATTATTATTATTATTATTATTATTATTATAACATCCACCAGCTTCGAATTCTGCCTATTGTAGATGCACATCATCGTTCACTCTGCTGGGCACTCCTCGTGTAATCTGTACTGAGATACCAACGATAATCTTCTCTCTTTTTTTAAAGTTGAAGTTGGTTGGCTATTAGAAGAAGCAGAAATAGAAAAAGAAATGCGGCAACATGCCACCCTGAACGAAATGTGTCCACAGGAGGGAGAGGAAAGGAATATTCAGGGTATGGTCTAGTCACTTCGGCATAGGGGAGCCGTGTTGGCCGAATGGTAGAGCGTTGGACTTTTAATGCTCGGGTCGTGAGTTCGTATCCCGACTGGGGCCAAATATTTGTGCTGGCTTTTTCATCGTTGCCCCGTCTCGTCTTTGATATCACCCGTATGTGGTGAAAAAGGACGTTACCCCCCCCCCCCCCCCCATTTCGGCATAGGCCATTGAGTGTTTGTTTTGCGATTTAATTGCTGTATCAATGGTTCTATGTTTTCGCGTGATGTCGGTGGTTTCAGTGGTAACTACTGTTAGATTTTAATGAGTTAATATAGGCACTTGTAAATCTGCTGTCATTCCGTAAAACAGGGCTTATAGTGTCATGGATTTGACAAGCACGCAGGCTCTTGTACAATTTGATGGTAGACATTTTGGTCACTATTTCTGGCCTTAACGCACACATGTTAATACTGTGCATGATGCAGGATCAGATAGGCAGCATCTGTCGTGCTGCCTTCTTTGAGTTAAGGCGCATCGCTTCCATCCGACCTTTTCTCTCTGACACCGCCTGCTCTAAAATTGTTCACAGCTTTGTCACATCACGACTGGATTTTTGTAATTCCGTGTTGATTGGTCTGCCGGCAGAACAGATAAACCGTCTCCAACGTGTGCAAAACAGCGCGGCACGGCTGATTTTGAAAAAGAAAAAATCTGACCATATCACTCCCTTGCTGCGGCATCTTCACTGGCTGCCAGTGAAATTCCGCATTCAGTACAAAATCTGCACGCTTGTATTTCGCTTTTTTGAAGGAACTCTTCCTGCCTACCTCTCAAATTCCCTTACAGTCCACCAAACAGCACGCACTCTTCGTTCTTCATCTGAAAAACTACTGAACGTTCCCCGTCGAAACCTCAAAACGGTTGGCGAGCGCGCGTTTAGCTTTGCTGCCCCGTCGCTCTGGAACGCATTACCTGCCGGCCTGAGAGACCAGTCGGACATAGATCGTTTCAAGTCTGACTTGAAAACGCATCTGTTCCGGCTGGCTTTCGACTAAGCCCACCTACCTCATCCTGTTTCAGCGGCTCTGTGTGTGTGTGTGTGTGTGTGTGTGTGTGTGTGTGTGTGTGTGTGTGTGTGTGTGTGTGTGTGTGTGTTGGTATGAGTGCGGGAGTACGCGCATTGAGTCATTGTGAGAATTTTGCGCTATATAAGTACAATTCATTATTATTATTATTATTATGTTTAACATTTCCTGGTCGTCAACACGCACACGTCTTGTGTACTGTGTACTGTGAAAGTCAGTTATCACCTATTTTGGGGGGAGCCGGGGTGGTCGAATGGTAGAGCGTTGGACTTCTAATGCTCGGGTAGTGAGTTCGATCCGGCCGGCTGGGGCCAAATATTTGTGCTGGCTTTATCATCGTTGCTCCGTCTTTGGTATCACCCTATGTGGTGGAAAAGGACGTTAAACCCCCAATCACCCACCCACCGTCACCTATTTTTGCTCACTGCAGTGTCATTATACGAAAAACAAACAAACAAAAAATTAACTGTCCCTCAGTCACGGCCTTACTTGTCCGCCACAGTCAAGCATACATAAAATGTCGCCCGGCCGACAGGGCAGTCCGACTGGACTGAATAGTGTTCAGCTGGCCTGCTCAGTTAGGGTCGTCTCCAATCACATCTTGTGGTGTGGGACGTTAAGCCCAGCTAACCAACCAACCATCAACCACGGACACAGTTCGACGAAAGATGGCGACAGAAATAAATCGTCGCACTTCTGTACTTCAATTTCGGTACGTCTTTCAATTCAATTCAAATCGATTCAACTTGTGAGACAGCGAAGAACGTCAATGCCTTTCAAAGCCACGTTTTTGGTTGGTTTTTAATCCAGTTTATTTCAGTTTCATTGTTTAAATTACCTTGTCTTTGTTTGGTGAAGTTGGTTGCTTGCTAGATCAATAGCGATCAATTGGTTGCTTAGTCATGTTGTCTTGAACGTGTTTTTTTTGTTTTTTTTTTTTTTTCAAGTCCCCCCCCCCCCCCTTAGGTGCAACGCAAAACTGCATTGAATAGAATGAATGTTGTACTGAACTCACGAATGTTTACTGTTCTTGTTTTCTCGTGGATTTGACAACCTTGAAATGGCGCGGGATCGGTAGGCTGAGGGGTCGGTAGATTCCGAAGGATCAAAATGCTGTCCAATGACCAGCGCGGATCCTTTTTCAGTGCCTTCAACCCGTTTCCGTTCGCTTCGCGGTCATCCGGTCGGCGATCGGGCCACCGGGTAGACAGGGATATGACTAAAGTTTTCAAAGCTCACAGATCGATCTGGGCTATTTACAGTGACCAAAAAAATGCGAAATATGTACCTTTAAGGTCCGCGCAAAATTCAATAGCTCTCTGTGGGCCGCGCCGGGATACTATAGCTATCACTGAGTTAGCACAATCGTATAGTGCATCTCAATGGGAACGCAGTTGCCAACGACTTTCGACAAGACTTTTTTTTTCCGGCACATTCCTACCTATTAAAGAGAAACAGCTGATCCTGCCCTAGTGACCTAATTTATTTCTTGACAAGGCCGGGGCTCTCATTTTGTCCGTTTCTTCTTGGTAAAGGGAAATTGTCAATGAAAACACGAGCTCAAAAAATGGCAAAAGAAATGTCAGTGATGCGTGCTAATCAGCCGGCCGGCCGGGACTGGTGCGCAAAACAGATGACACGTTACAAGATTTACAACAGCCTTGTAGAAATCAGTCAACGCCGGCAAGCTCCCCACTGGCATTCAGTTTTAGTTTTACCACCAAGCTGACCAGCGCACGCGAGTTCAAAAGACTGTCACAGTGTGCCATAAGACGTGAAGCACACTACCCCGGCATCCTCCTGCGACAACTTCTTCCCGGCCTCGGCGAACACTGAGGGCCTGGAATACACTTCCATCAAGTTCCACCTCGGCTCCTTCACTTTAGTCCTTTCAGGAGAGACTTACCGGCTGCAGCCGCGGCCCGCCGGCTCCACAACCTGCAGTCAACCCCCGTTACCCCCTAGTGTACTCCCCCCTCCGATGTACACTGATGGAATTCCTCAGTGACGACCTCCAGATACTGAAGAAAAATAACATAAATAAAATGAAGTGTGGCGATTTTTACAACAACAACAACAAAAAAAATTCATTTATCAGCTACCCTTTTTATCCGCACCTCTTTTTTCCTAGTAGTGTGTCAAAAAGCGGCGGTGCGGCCGCGGTGTACAGCCGGTCACTGAGTGACACCAATCAGTCCGGCCACTCTCCATATAGCCAAGCTACCGATGTTTTCAACAGCGAGTGTATCCAGCAGAAGATCGCTGACTTGGCTGTGTGGAGGGTGGAGCAGGTCTTCATGAACCAACTAATGACCAAGAAACTCAGTCCGCCGAGATCAACACTGAACTGACTCCAGTGGCCGCTGAACTTGACTCAGTCACGGTCGCAGTGACCCTGAAAACCGCCGGACTTTCAGTGAAAATGCACGGAAAAGTACTAACAGGCAGTTCCGAGTCACGGGTGCTTACGAAAAGCAAGCGACACCACATTACACCGCTCTTGAAAGAACTGCACTGGTTGCAGTCAGTTTCCGTATCACGCCAAACCCCACCAGGGTGGCTCAGTGGCCACTGCCTATGTGCCATGGCGTATCCGGCGTCACCGACTTCAGTCGATCAAAGGTATCAGTTTCACCGCCCTGTCTGTCAATTCAATTCAATTCAATTCAATTCAATTCAATTCAATTCAAAAATACTTCATTTGTCCCTCAACTGATTCAGTTCGGGCCGGCTGATTCAGTAAAAGGTAGCCGGTAACCGGACCACTATCCACTGTCCGCTTCACTATCCACGTACCCTCCGCTCATCCAGTGAAAAGCCGGCTCCTTAAAGTTCCTCGGAAAAAATTGAAATCTTTCGGCGGCCAACGCTTTGTGATCCGTGTAACAGTGATTCCTGTGCTGGGTAAAAAAGTGATATCCGCAGTGCTATCGCGGATGCATGCTACCGGAAGTGACAGTAAATCTACTTCCGGTTAAAGTGTCGTTTTGGTTTTCACCGTAGCGTTGACGCAAATCCTCGGATTTTCTTGGATATTTGCTGCACTGCAAGATTAAGATAAGTGAGTTTGACTCTTTACTTTCTGTCCTGCACTTTGTTTACTTGACAGTAATCGCAAAATTGCTAATAAGAGACGAAAACCCTCTGCACCATGTGTCTCCAGGTCTGAAGATCCGGACCAGTCTGTAACTTTCATTAGTTTCAGGATCGCATTGCCGTAGCAAGTTAGCATCCGCTGAAGTTAATGATTTCCATCGATCAGTATAATATCATATGGTGGGCCGAACTGGGCGGACTGCATGCTTAATAGACTGAGACAACCCTTTTCATGGTTGGTGCTAAAGACTCGGACCAATAAGCTTAGTTGAATGCCCCCCCCCCCCCCCCCCCCCCCCGATTTAGAGAAAATACCAGCTTTAGTTTACTTTCTCGCCCAGCTTAATTCTCTGGTTACTTTACAGGAGCGACAAGATGTCCCTGTATGATGGGTTAGACATTGACAACAAAGAGAGCACAGGAAGCACAAAAGCTGTCCGTAAGTACTTGTGTTTCACTTACAGTCTTTGTTCATTTCTTTGCAATTGTAATGGTTTGTGTATCAGTGTGTACATGTCACTTGTATTAAGTGTAGAGCTCTGCATACATGTCTGTCTGCCTGTCCATCCATCATCTGATGTATGCCGAAGCTTTGCAAAAGTATGTTCATGGTCCAAATAAATTTAGTCTAACAATAACACCATTTAATTTTAATGTGATTTATTGTTTGTAATTAGATGTTTTCACTTATGAAATGGTTAGTGAATGTATATATATAATTTTTACTTAATGATAATTGATATAAGATCAATTGACCACTTGGTATTGCCTTGGTTTTCAGCTGGTTGGTCTTCAGGTTACAAGCTGCTTCAGTCACAGTTGCAAGCAAAAAAGGCTTCCCTCCTTCAGTCCACTAAGGTACCAGTTTCTCCATGTCATGATGTTTCGGGGTGGTAAATTCTCACTTCACTAGTGTGTGACATAATCACCTGTCTCAGTATTTGTGATGACTGATAATGTGTCTTTCACAGTGGCTTCAATTCAGTCGCTGTGCTTTTGAGCGGTGACTAAGTGGGTTACAGTGTGTGTATTGCTTGTATCATATTTTTGCTTTTCAGTACATATTATTGTTGTTGTACAGCTCATGCAAAGTGCAGACAAATGTTATTTAGTCATTAGTAGATGGAGCTGTATATTCAGGCTGGGGAATTTTCAGTCACTTGGCAGTTTTCAGCCAAAATTTCCTACCCTTTCAGCCAAAAAATCAAAGTTTCAATCAAAGACAAGGAAGAAGGAAAAAGGTTGCACACACTATCATGATACATGTTAAAAGTTATGCCATGTGGGACAGTCCAACTTCATTTTTGACGACTTGCATGTCAGTATCAAGGCAGTATTTTACGTTTGGGTGCCAGGAGAGGCTACTGATACTGAGTAAGTAAATACTTTTAAAAGATTTTTCTTCTTAGGTGGGGCATTGCCCCGTGGTCTCCCAGCAGTGTGCTGCCTCTGCACCCCAGCCTAGGTTTCAGTCTTTTTTTCCTCAACAATTCCCCACCCTGATATTTCATTATTTTTGCATTTTGTTTGAACTCGTACCCGTCTTTTTTTCAGTTGCTTCGATGCAGCTGCATTGCTCTTGAAACAAAGTGGTGACTGAGTGAGTTATGTTCTGTGTGTTGTTTGATCATTGCAGAAACAGCGCACAAGTGTGTTGGCCCCTGTGGTAGACCTGAAGCGTCATGGGGAAGATGTGCCAATCTCTTTCAACATGCAGACTGGCAAGGTATGCAGACGTCCTCGCATTTGTTTTGCAGGGCTTAGAATCATCCACTTTTTTGGCGGATTTCTACCTTCGGCTAAAAATTCCCCCCCCCCCCTCCCCCCCCCACACCCTCACCCCTCCCATGCACGCTCAGGGGCCTGGTAATGTGATTGTCTCCCCTGACCGTTTCACTTAGCAGCCAGCAAGTGAAACATGACTGAGTTTTCCTCGTTTTAAAGACCATCCAACGTCAGTGTGTTTCATTCGGAGGTTTACTAATCTCCAAGATAGACTATTGTGAGAGCACAGGTGTAGTCAGAAGCGCAACTATTCCAGCGATCGTCAAATGCGCTCGCCCACTCGCTTTCGCTACCAAATTTACCGGCGGGCGAGTGAAAGCTCCGGTAGCGGTAGCCCGAATGGTGAGCAAGAATTCTGAGATGATTCAGAACCTAGCAGCCACTCCGGCTTCCAGAATTTTTTCGGGCTACCATTTTTGTTCAGGTCGGTAGCCCAAATGGCTACCATGGTCATGACACATTTGACGATCGCTGCTATTCCCAGACAGAATGCTCCCTGTATAAAATCTAGTAACGGTAGCATCAGTAGTAACGGTAGTATCTTAAACAGCCGTCACTACTGCTGTAGTGAAGCATGGATTTGTTCCCATGTCAGAGTGTAATAGTGATCAGTGATTCTTTTGGGGGGGGGGGGGGGGGGGGGTTGCTTGTCATGCTATCTTTTCCGGTCCTCCAGTTTTCCTCTCCCCAAGAAAAATTCAAGATTTGATAGGTAGATGGGTGGTGATGTGTTTCCCATAGGGGAAGCAACCCAGATTTTAAAAAAAAAAAAAAAGGGGGGGGGGGAACTTTAGTCATTTAACCGTAGTCATATTATGTAGCAGGAAGGGCTATGATGAAAAAGAACGTAATGCCACTCTGGGCATTACGGATTACGTAGGACATAATTTGCATTTGTAATAGATGCCCCAAATCGGAATTTAAGAAGAAGAAAAAATTAGTTGAGTCTTCTTTTATACATTGAGCTGACGACTGTTAGGTCAGCCGTGATCGATCTTAGTCGCATGTGTGCATTTCTTTGTTGCTAGATTGAACGGGTGGCGGCTCCTGCCCCTGTCTTGCCCGCTGCCCCCTTCATCGCCTCGGAAGCCATTCCATCCTTCACTGGGGTGGCTGATGAGTACAACCCTCTGCTGCCCAACGAGTACGAAGACCTTGTCAAGAAGAAAAAAGAAAAGAAGGAAGAGGACCGAAGGCGCGATTTAGAGGAAAGGAACGCGTGAGTATGACTAAGATTGGGTTTGCCAGAACTTTACCCTGATGGTGCTGAGAACGGAATTTACGAGGCAATCTCTATAGCTTTTTCAGCCTAAGACAGACTGATTCAGTGAGACCAGGGTAACTTAAAGGCCTTCACGTACTAGAATGAACACTCTATTTGTTTACTGTTGCTGTGATGATCTTACTTCCCTGGCTGGAACAGTGTCTACATGTTGTAGGGTTATAATGAACACTTACGGTAATTTGATTCCTACCCTCACCCCTCGTTTGAAGACAGAGTGAATTATTTTGCTAAGTTAGTTGCCTGATCATATTTCTCAATTTTCTAGACTTGTATGTTCTATACGCTATCCGTGTTTGAAAACAACAACAACAACAAACAAATAACTAACAGGAGGGGGTGTAAACAAATTACAGTCTAATAGTGAAATTGAGTGGATTTCATCTCTCGCAGGCGGCGACACAAAAGCGACAGTGCCAGTGGCAAAGAGATGGACAGCATGAAGAGAAGGAAAGAGGAAGAAGACGAAGAGGAAATTGACAGAGGAACTGGTAGAAGTGCGTGCCAATCTGCAGTTCATTATGCTTTTTAAACTGATGTCGTGGTGGTATATTTTGCTGTGAATGTGGTATCAGAAAATCCTCTTAAGCATAATTTGTCATGTACAGTACTGCACATATGGCAGGTGTGTCTATGTGTGCATGTGGTGAAGGGGGGATGACATGAGTGAAGAAGACTGTACGTGGAGGGGGGGAGGGGGGGACCTTTTGTATTTTTTTGTTCAGGTCTGGGAGTGTGTATGTATGGGATGTGTGTGTTGTGTATTTTAGTATATGGACTGTTAATTAATTTGCATCATTTGATGAACATGTAGTATTTTATGTAATACATGTAGTTTGTGTGTGTGTGTGTGCAACTGTGATGAGTGAAGGAACAGCACCAAGACACATTCCTATGTTTCTTGGCAATAAAAGTGTCTGTGTTTGTGCGTCTGTAATGGTACAAAACTGACTGACCATGTAGTTTGCAATTGCGCAGAGCAGGAAGTTATGTTTAGTCATCAGGCGGTGGAGGTTTGACTTGTATGGTTCAAATACTTTTTTTTTTTGGCCTTTTAATTTGATTGAACTTCAGTTACAACTAACATCTATATTCAGATGTTTAGACTTTGGGGTTGGAGTGGTAGGGGGTTAGGGGTTGTGAAACTGCTTGAAATTTGAGAAACGTTAGGTCAGTATTGTGCTGGGGAGTGTTTCTAGCAGATGTGATAATTTTGTGTGTGTGTGTGTGTGTGTGTGTGCTCCTCTGTGAAACGTCCTTTGCATCTTTGTAGTTATCTAATTCGTGTTCTGTTTGGTACTGTTTCAGTGGGAGGAGCAGCCATCGCACCACCACCATCACTGATGGAGGACACAGAAGTGAAACGTATGGTTATGCATGCCTCAAGTGCATTAGACCAAGAGATATTTTATTGTCATTATCAGTGTTTGCGGTTTCAAAATCAGAATGTATTCAGACATGTTTCATCAACCAACTTCTTTTCTGTCTTCCTTTTCAGCTGTGGAAAAACCAGAAGGAATGAACATGCTGTAAGTTTTCTTTTGTACTGGCAGTTTTTGAAGAAATGGGATTTTACAGTCACACAAACAATCTTCCATACCACTTTACCAGCACAGTAAATCCTTTTTCTAGAATTTGGGAACATTTTTTTGGAAGTTCTAGGGATTCTTGTAAACTTTTCACTAATTTCTCCTTCAATGTTTGGAGTCCTCCATCATGTGCCAGGGTTACACAGTTAGAACATAAGCATCATCTTCCTTCACAAAAAGCACATGTATTGTTACTTATGTTAGTGTAAAGCCTTTTAATGTGATTAACACTGCCTTTAACAACTGTAAACCTGTGTTGATAATACTTCCTTCCTTGTCTGCTCATCACTGACTTTTTTGGACTGGTGTCATTACAGGAATTCTGTAGCGACAAAGATCATGGCCAAGTACGGCTACAGGGAAGGCCAGGGGCTGGGCAAGAGCGAGCAGGGCATGAGCACCGCGCTGTATGTTGAGAAAACCAGCAAACGAGGCGGCAAGATCATACACGAGAAGGACATTCCTAAAGGTGAGTGAGGCCGAATTCTGCTCTCATAGTTTGAAAGTAGAGTTTGGTATTACAGCTGCGTTCAGACCTGCCAACCCTACTCCAACTCTAGTGGAATAAATTCAGTCGTCTGAGTGGAATATTACATAGTTGAGCGGAATTGTCTTATGTACGCCTAAAGAGCTTGAATAAACGAGATCGCACTCACTTTAAACAGTCACAGTTCACATGTTCAAACACACTTGTGCTTGACACCGGAAAGGCCTCTGTGCAGTCTAGCTTACAAACTGAGCATTGAGCATGATGGTTCACTTTTAAATTCAGGAGGATGTTCAGTCTTCACGGAACTGTTGGTTGATCTTTTTCCTGTTTGAAAAGTTGGAACACACGCTTCTTTGATCTTCAACGTGATGGCAGTTCTGAATTGCCCCGAAAACAAACAATGTTTGTGGTTGGCTGTCTAATAATAATAATAATGAGTATTGTATAGGCGCTTTACCCAGTTTCATGAATCGGTTCAAAGCGCGCGAACTGAACCCAACACGCACGCTCACGTGAATCACACACATTCTCTCACACACTGACATAAACACATTACAATCACGTGGTGCGAAGGGTCAGCTCAGCTATTCAAATTTCGGAATTTAGAATTGCATTTATTTTTCAAATCTGGTGGGCTGAACATTTCCAAAGCAGAGGGGGAGGAAGCCGGAGTGCCCGGAGAGAACCCCCGACGATTGGCCCAAATGAACGGTGCCACATACGAGAAGGAAAAATCCTTTGCCCCAAGTGGGATTCGAACCCGTGACCTCTCGCATTGGTGACAAGTCTCTTAACCACTAGACCACCGACCGCCCCAATCTACTTTTGCCATAAAAAGCAGCGGTGACTGGTTTAGAGAGAGTCAAGCTATTTTTAGCCCTGACCATCTTTCCTTGGAACACTCAAGCACATCACCCATGTGAAAAAAAATGTCCCTTTTTTTTCCGCACCGAGTTATTGCTTCTGCGTAATAAATTTCAACTGATCGGAATACGTGCACTGGAAATCTGTATTTTGATGAAAACATTTTGATGAGTTTGTTTTCTCTTTGCAGAGATGCCTAAAGAACCCGTTTCCAACACAAACCTTATGAAGAATCCCTCCAAGGTCATTCTTTTGACGGTAAGCATTAGATCATCATCATGAGTACATATAAACTTTTGATCAATTGTGCGTAACATAGTACTGCTGTTAACACAGTAGGTTTTTTGGTTTGTTTTTACATTGGGGAAGTCATTTGATCAGTCTCTTTACTCAGCCCTTCTTGTGCTATGGATAACTTGCTGTTGAATCAGTCACATGCTGGGGGAGGAGGGGAGGGGATGAGCTGCTGCCTTAGGGGCAAACCTTGTGTAGGTTTCGTTTTATTGCTTTGCTTTTGATTGTTAACACGACTGCTACTAATGCTACTTTCTATTCGTCCGTGTTCAGAACATGGTCGGCCCAGGAGAGGTGGACGAGGAGTTGGAGCCAGAAACAGCTGAAGAGTGCACCAAGTATGGCAAGGTCATCAAGGTCGTCATATTTGAGGTGAGACTACCTAGCAACTACAGCAAAGAAAGGAACTCTGTTTATTACCCTTACTCTTTTCTTCATCCTGTTGTCATCCTTCACCCTGTCCCGCCTTGACTATTGTATTGCTGTCCTCTCAGGCCTGCCCAAGACTCTACTTGATAAACTCCAGCGTATTCAAAACAGTGCAGTCCGCCTAATCATGCGGATACCTAACCGTAACCATATTACTCACCGCCCTCAAGCAGTTGCACTGGCTTCCCATCCACTACAGGATCTTGTACAAAGTGTCATGCCTCTGTTTCACATCAGTTAACCAGACCTCACCTACATACATTCCTGACTTCCTGCAGCTGTATACCCCCTCCCGGCCCCTTCGCTCGTCTGCTGACATGCAACTTCCGTCTCCCGCACTCAAACTCGAAAACGCGCGACGAATGTTCCTTCTCTTACTTCGGCCCCTCAGTGTGGAACACCTTGCCTGCCTCCATCCGTCATTCCCCAACTCTGTCCTGCTTCAAGTCCCGTCTGAAGGCCCATCTCTTTTGGGAAGCGTTCGATTAGTCTGTCACAATCGTGTGTGTGGGTGGGTGGGTGTCGGTGTGTGTGTGGATAGTTGTGTGTGGGGGGAGGGGAGCAGTACGTATTGTCAGGGGTGGCAGAGTTCAGATCGGATGTCCGATTTCAAATTTCACCTAAATCCAGATTTCCGATTTGGCAGAAAATGGTATGTGTTTTGGGGGGGAATTCCAATTTGCAGGGTGGCAGATTTCCGATTCAGATCGGATTTCCGATTTCAAATTTCACATAAACCCAGATTTCCGATTTGGCAGAAAATCGTACAGGTTTTTTTTTCAATTCCGATTTTGAGGGTCAATTCAGTTTCACGACTGTGGAAAGCTGTCCCCCCCCCCCCCCCCCCCCCCCCCCCTGGCTTTCCTTGCATTCCAAGTTGTGGCTTTTCAGATTTGGCAAAACATCTTGAAGTGGTTTCAGATTTGTAGGTCCCGTGTTGCTAGCACCCTTGTATTGTACTTGTTTTGTTTTGGTGTGCGTGTCTGTTAAGCGCCTAGAGCTCGTCAGACTGAATAGGCGCTAAAAAAAAATAAAAAATCCTCACTATTATTATTATTATTATTTCAAGCTACACAATACAGCAGTGACATGACAGTGTGATGAGGACTGCTTGACATTTGGGTGAACTGGCAGAGGCCAAATAACGATGGATTTGCTTGATAGAAACAACAAGAAAAACTGTCAGTCATCATGGTTTTGTGTGCTTTTGTTCCAGATGCCGAATGTTTCAGATGAAGAAGCAGTTCGCATTTTTGTAGAATTTGAAAGAATGGAATCAGCGATTAAAGGTGGGCATTTGCATGCATCACTTGCAGTGCATGTTAATGTATAGTTCCTAAAAGAACATCTCCTTCTCCTAAATCGATGTAAAGTGAACTTTGGTGTAACACATTCATTCATAATGTGCTCTCTTTATCGTAGACATCATTGGCTTCATCAAAGTGAAGACTCCTTGTAGAGTATGAGTGGTGGTGTCAAGCTAACCACAGCCCTCATGTTCTGATGTTTTAAGTTCCTCATCTGATGGATTTGTGAAAATTTTGTGGATAGCACATCAGTCTCATGGAATTTTGGCATGTTGTGTAGCTCATGTTCGTGACAGGCTCAGAGAAGTAAGGAAAACAAGTCATCATGGGCTGTCCACACGGCTGAGTTTCTACAAAATTCCAGGACGTGATCATGTAGACTGATATAAAAGTTGCTTACCTGCTTCATTCCACTGTGTTACAGCAATTGTGGACCTGAACGGGCGCTACTTTGGCGGACGCGTGGTTCGAGGAGGCTTCTACAACCTGGACAAATTCCGGAGGCTCGACCTGGCTGGGCCTTTAGAGTGAAAGAGTGAATGGACTGTCTGTCGTTGCCAAGATGAAAACAAATGCCATGTTCATGTGGAGTGTGTGTGTGTGTGTGTGTGTGTGTGTGACTTTCAGTTTGTCTGCTTTTAGAGAGAGAGTGCTTTTTAAGTGACCACTCCCACTTTGTGTGTGTGTGTGTGTGTGTGTGTGTGTGTGTGTGTGTAACAGTTTTTACATTCATAGTCACATATGAACATACATGCATATGTATACATACATGTATATAAACGTACAAACACAAATGCATACATGGCAGCTTGCTTACATGTGTTTGTAAAAAAAAAACCCACTCCCACTGTTTGTATTTTTCCCTAGGTGGAGGCGTGGGTGGGGGAGAGGGATAGAAGAGATGAGGTTGGATATTGCAACATTAATAATAAAAAATAATTAATAATAATTGTGTGGACACTATACCCAATTCCTTGATTTGGCTCAAGCCCAACTGAACCCAACATGCACGCTCGCGCAAATCACACGCATTCTCTCACACATTAGACACGAACACATTACAATCACATAGTGCGAAGGGTAAGCTCAGCTATTTAAGTTTCGGAATTTCGAATTGCATTTATTTTCAGATTTTGTGGGCTGAACATTTCCATTTCAGTGCAAGTGTTGGGATATTTTGGAAATGTATGTGTATTTCCTATTTTTATCTTCGTAAAGAGTAAATGGAGAGGCGCTGACAGTTTGCTTGGCTTCGTATTGTCAACCCTCGCCAGATAAATGTCCAGGATAAGTCAGAGGTTGCAGGACTTTCTTTGGTAAAAGGGTAGTTGTACTGGAATGGAGAGCGTGCTTTGAGGACAGTCGGTCATGTAAGCCGCATTTGGGTTTCTAGTGTCCGGGTTGAACACGTCTTGGCATTGCCGATGGAACAGCCGTTACGCTATGGTGCGACTGTGTGCGTGTTGATGGTTGGATGAAAATTTGTGGGTGTGCGTGTGCTTGGAGAGAAAAAAATGTTTTAAAGTAGGAGTTAGTAAGTGCAGTGTGAAAGAAGACTGTGAGCTTTTGCTGAAGGGCATTTCCCATTTTCAGAGTGAATAAATTGTACATGTATTGGATGAATTCCAGATTTTTTTTTTGTGCAGCAAAAGCTGTTTTAGTATATTGGCTAGTATACTGAGAGACTTTCTTTCTTTTAAAAAAAAATTATTTTAAGAGATGTCCAGAGCAAAAATTATTTGGAGATTCCCTGGGAAGTTTCAAGATGGCAAGGAAATCTGAGGTCACCAAAACCATCAGTACTGATTCTGTTTTGCCTGAAAGTGTGGTTAGGATTGTTGCAACAATCACATGGATTGTATGGAAATTTGTGAAATAAAGTGTTTTTGATGATCATGCAATGAGGTGTTCGTGTGTGTGTGCGTGTGCGCACGCATGTGTGTGTGTGTTGGTGTGTGTGTGTTCAAGTGTTGTAGAAGAATGATGTATGTCATGTTCGTGAACTTGTGGCGGCTTCTCAAATGTAGTAGTTAAGAAGACCAAACACAACTGCAGTTAATGACTTTTATTCCGATGAATCAAGTCCAGTGCTGCGACAGACTGAAAAAAAACAAACAAACAAACAATGTATACAGCAAAATGAATAGGACCAGTAACACTGTTTCCACTGGAAGACCATTTCAGACAATTTTTCTTGACATATTCCTGCAGGCAGAATGTGGGTTAGAACATGAGTAACACAGCACCTACAAGCACTTGGACATCAAACATTTGCAGGGGTGCAAGTACAGAGGTACCCCAAAGCCTGAAACTGTTTTCCAGCTGAAACCAAAAACCTGGACTTTTTTCTGGAAAAGAGCTGAACCTGAAACTATTAAATTTTATGCGGCTTACGCGATCGGAGTATACTGTAGAAAATAATTTAAAGGCTTACAGCAGTTGAACAGGTTACAACAAAACCTCTACATGTACTTTAAATTCATCCACATATTTCCCCAAACCAGAAACAACCGTTTCAGAATTCTGCCAAGCTGGAACACTGACATTTACAATCTTTCCAAGCCGGAATTCGGGCGTAGGCCAGAACAACTTGCACCCCCTGCATTTGTAAATGACATTCCAGGGCTTGTGTTAACGCACAAACTGTGCGTATTGACGCACAGAAATCACGAAATGACGCAGAAAAAAAATCACTGGAGGTTTTACTGACGCACAGATTTTAAAATTTTGGAGCAGGAGTGCGTCGCGTGATAATCAAATTTGATAGCATGACGCACAGCTTTCACAGTTTTAGTTTCAATCTTCGGCAATCGATTGTCAGAGCAGTCGCCACAGACGCTCTGAAATGTACGGCGTTTATGTCTGTTAGAGTAGGCTGACCCTCAGATTTTTCTGCTGGAAGTCATGCTGACCCTCAGAAAAAATATCTACCACAAGCCCTGCATTCATGTGCATGTACCAGAAATCATAATTTTCAAGTACGCCAAAGATGGCAAAACAATAATGTATCAACCAATCACCACATAAATCTCTGCAAAGAATTTGCATTGGGCCATGGGAATGGTTTATACACGTACATGTACACAGTCAAAGAATTGATGAGAAAATAGAATAACACCTCCGCAACCAAGGCACGTTTCGACGGCATCGGCATGTTGAGACGAAACAACAAATACGGCATGATGAAATAACGAAACTCCAACATTCTCTGCGGCACCAGTGTAGCAGCAGTACAGATGATGTACGCAAGTTTCCAGAAAACATCTCTGTGCTGAAGCTTAGACCAAAATGTGACGAATGCGTAGTAATATGTTGGAATGAGAAGGTACTTCATGTACTCGTTTCGCCTAACAAGCTTGGACAGGAAGTAGAAATTGTAGTGACGATTATCAGCTAGATTATACTCATGAATATACATGAATTTGTAGACAAAAACAACCCCTACAACATGAAAGATGCCTGTCTTTACTGGATTTCTGACAGCATATTTCAAGAAGCTGAGGACTTGCCGAACTGAGATCATGTGCATGAACGAGAAAAATACTGTAACAAACAGAAAATAAAAAAGCTGAGGAAAGTTCACACATGGCTGATGGTTGCTTCTGTCTCCCACGACGATACCTTTGTTGATAATTACGAACGCCACAAATCCCACACCCACCAAAACATAGCTCCAAACTTTGAGGAACATTTCCATCAGAAGGTTCCAAAACTGTCTGGGATTGTATCGCAAGGACTGCCCGATCAGAGCAAACGTCCTCGACAACATTGTCCAATCGCTGTAAACTTTTTCAGCGGGATCTTTCTTTTCTAGCTGAAGCCATTTCTTCAGAACAGCCCCTTTCGCTATCCCAGCGCAGAACAGAACCCACATCACGTTGGTCTGACGGAACAGGATGGCAACGGCACCGACCACCGCAGCGGGCACGTGCTTGTTGGACAGAGTGAGGCTGTATGAGACGAGGGCGAAGAAGATGGCTGCTGGGTCAGTGTAGTAGAGACAGGTGAAGAAATACAGCACTGGGAAGGTGGCGAGTGCCAACGCTGTCAAGGCCATTTCAGTGGCATTCTGGAATCATGCAAAATTTATACAAAACAATTATTTCATCTTTGATACGTGTATGTCTAATCTGGAGTACGGGTGATGTTGTACACTGCGGAGCCCACACACTCATAACTTGGCTACACAATCTGTGGGAGTCCCAATTGTGACTTGTAAGTTGCGGATGTCTTTGCATCCTTCCCCATACCATTTCAGCTGTTGCAAATGCACTATACAGCCTTTTCCATACCAAACACACCTATCCATGGAATACTTTGCTTAACAATACAAAACAGCCGACCACTAACACCCCCCCCCCAAAAAAAAATAAAATAAAAAAAGAAATAAATAAAATAAAAAAATAAATAAATAAAATAAAAAAATAAAAAAAAATAAAAAAAGATAAACAAACAAAAAACAACAACAAAAAACAAAGAGAAAGAGAGAAAAAAGTATTGGAAAAAAAAGAGAGAAAAATATAGAAGACACTGTTCAGGTCAGCTTTTATATGAAAATCATGTCATAAAGCATCAGAACTTGAAGTGTTTGGGTTATTGAATAAAGTGTGGGTAATTTGACACACATACACACACACTCTTTTTTCTTTCTTTCTTTCAATACTTTTCTTAAATATTTTACGGATGCTTCTGACCATGTTACCTTTCTGTTATAATGAAGCCTGTGTGCGATGATGTACAGCACGTACAGGTTGCCCAGGGAGAAGAGAATGTTGACGCTTCGAAGCATAGAAGTTGTGCACAAAGCACGAAAGTCACCCCTGCTGAAAACAGCTGCCACCGGATACAAGAGTGGTAGACTTGCAAGGTACAGACCAGGCAGAGTTGTGATCATTGGATCCCACTGAAAAAAGAAAATAAATGAAACACACACACACACACACAATGTTGCACAAACAAAACAAAACCAACCAAAACTATTATAAATGGCTTAGGGTCAGGACCGTCAGAACAAATCAACTGGTCAAACAAAAACTGAAGGAAAAGTAATTGGAAAAGGGTTTGCTGTTAAGTTCTGTGTGCTTTGCTTTTTTTCATATACTTTATATAATAGTGCAGTTTGTTTTCATGTTTTTTTTTTTTGTTTGTTTGTTTGTTTTTTTAACAAGGAGATTGAACCTAGGCTGGGGTAGAGCACAAATGGGCAAGCTCCAAAAGTAAATACAGAATACACATCTACCCCTTCCCCGACACAAACACACATAGAGATTACGTGTATACTCATATGGGAAATCCGGTATGAATCGCACTGCCACAAAGTCAAAGGTAGCATATCCAATATTACTCAGCCGTCTAGTCATAAGGCTGAGGTTATGACTCCTGACAAAACGGGAATCCAACATTCTGTAGTTCATAACAAAGAAATAGAATCTTAAAAAACTGTGTGTTTTTAAGACTCGTCAAGACGATCTGATACATTAGGGAGGCGCACTAGTATGCCTTGACAGGCTCAGGTCGAGTTTTGAGGCAGGTATGACATCACCAAGGCGATCATTTTAGCAGACAAATGATAAACCGATAAAACATACAGCAGTGAAATTTCCAGCACAATACTGTTGTGCTTGTGGCACATGGAAAACCTCATCCATGTATGGTTGCCTCTGCGCATTGTTTGTTGCCACGAAGAAGACAGTCGTTGTCACAAGGAAAACTAAAATCGCTGACACAAGTGTGAGAAGCATCATTCAGTTCGGGGCTTGCAAAATGTTGTAATCTGAAGTACTTCCCAGACTTGACGTGCAACGGAAAAGCCCGCTATTCGTCACACGTCGTCTGCCACAAATCATCAGCTAAATTGCTCAGTTCCAAGAATGAGCAGGATAGGGATGGATAATATTTTGGAACTGGCTGAGGACAAGGATTTCAATGACACTGAACAGATGTGTATGAGGAATGAATGCGGATAGTAAACGATTTCCGGATTCTTGTTTTGTTTGTCTGTTCGGTGTTGTTGTTGTTGTTCTCTCTCTAAATGATCGGTCATTTCCAACCACTACGCCAACAAGCTTTTCCAAAGAGAAAACTGACAACAAGAGCTGGCACTGACTAGAGGCCAAAGGCTTGCAGTCAGAAAAGGACCGCCTGTAGACATTAGGACTAAGGAGGGGGGGGGGGGGGTAATAAAACAGGCTGAAGGAGAGGGGAGCGGGATCAGAGGGATCTGGATTACAGATCACAGTGGCCATCATTATCTCTATATGTGAATGTGTTTATTTCAATGTTACAATGTGTGGGGATCGAGGAGAGAGAGAGAGAGAGAGAGAGAGAGAGAGAGAGAGAGGGGGGGGGGGGAGGGAGAGAGAGAGAGCAGAGCGAGTAAATGTGCAGCGTGAATGTGCAGCGTGAATGCCGGAATGGATGTATCAATGAGTGTTGACTGTGACAGGAATTTTATTATGTGTTAGTGTGTTTTATTCGTGATTTTAAGTAATCTTACTGGTCAAGACTGTCTGTTTTACTTATTTTTGTAGTCTCTTTTATCAAAATGTTTATCATTTGTGTCTTATTAGTATGCGGGCCAGAACTGCAATTTCCCAAATATGGGATTAATAAAGTATTCTGTATTCTGTATTCTGGTGCCCCTTGGAGTTTTCCTACATCTCTCTGCTTTACTGTCATCGCCGGGTTCATAGTATGCTGCTGTCATTCCATTCGCGAGACGCAAAGAACTAACTCAGTGTGTGTAGATAATTAGTGTTTCTGCTTGATGTGAACTATTTATGAGTCTGACACATATGACGTAAAAAACAAAAATGACAGATGCAAACTGATATCATAAAATCGTTTGTAGGACTTGTTGTTGAACTTTGCTTAAAGCTCAGTTTGAACATTACTTAGTACACAAAACTTCACGTATGTTAAATATATTCACATATTAAATATCTTTGGTGATATGTCATGACAATTATTACAACATTTTGTCGGCACGGGTCTGTTTTTAACCATTAAATGTTATCGGCGATCGTAATTTGCTGTTTCCTGGCTCCTCTGATTGAGATCTTTAGACAGTTCCGGGTTTCCAGCTAATGCAAATTAGGGGGAACTACTCTCACGAACACGGAACTTTTTGTGCTGTTTGAGGATGCGTTGCCGTTCAAGTCGTGAGGTACATGTATCTTGAGAGGTATGGTTTTCAACAAAATCTCTTATGAAGATGCCAGTCTGTATGCATTACCATCCAAGAAATAGCTCAGAAGAGGCGCAGTGTAGAAGGAAATAATTGTACACACAGAAATGTGTGTTAGAAGTGGCGAACGTGTTTCTTCTGCGTAGAATTTTGCAGTCTTTAGTTTCTTGTCTTCGGTGTCCGATCCGCGTCTGCAGTCTTAGGGATCCATACTATGCGGCGGCAGGTCTTGGCACTGTCATGTGTCCTTTGCCTTTTAGAACAAAGGAGCCTTGGTTCTGCACGGCCGTTGTAGTTTTTATTTTAATTTAGGTTAGAGAGCACATGGGTGAGAAATAACCACGATTAAAAAAGGGGGAGGGGGGGGGGGGGTAAAAATTCTTTGTGCTTTGTTATGGTTTGTAAGTGAAGGTTTGTGTCAACCATCCTTCTCCACACTCCATCCTGCATTTCTTTATTACTGCGTGTACAGGTCAATATGTCAGAAAGGTCATTATTTTCATAGCGTAGAAGTACGAGTTGTGGATTATTTGAGTGCCCTTCATGATAAACCTGTTTTTCTAGGATATCACGTTAAACATTTGTTTCTCAGATGAGTGAGCTTTCCTCTTTGTATTGTTTGTGTGCAGATATTTTGCTGACCTGTCCAAGTGATTTTGAGACACTCCAGCCAGGAATTTCCAGACTGCCAACTAGCTATAGATAGTCTTTGCATCTAACAGCTTGCAGTACATAGTGTACAAGATGAGGAAGATTAGACTTTGCGATAATGATGCTGCTTTCTTCGATGAGGAGATGATGCCTGGAGACTATGATTTCCTATCGAGACACAAAGACACCTTCCGACGAATGTGGTTTGAACAGGTAATTAGTTCGCCTGTTATGGGGTGCAGATGTATACCAGTCATACGCAGGAGGGGCAAATGTACCCCAGTCGTCCTCCAGTGGGGGCGCTTGTATACCAGCTACGCTGCAAATGTACTCTGGATTTTGGTCTCGTGAAGTGAAGTCATGTGGCCACTCACTTCCTTTTACAACTTTAGACGACTTACTATATAATTATTAGTACTGAGGCAGTATGACTTTAACTTTTGGGTACCAGTAGAGGCTATGAAATGCCTTTAAAGGTGCTAAAATTTGGTGTGGAATTTTTTTTTTGGTTGATTTTTTTTTAGTGGGGCATAGCCGCTGTGATCCCACAAAGGTGTACTACTGCTGCACCCCGGCCTAGATTTCAGTCTTTTTTTCCCTTAAATTCCCCAGCCTGTAAAAATAATAATTCTGTGAATTATGTATAGGCACTTTCCAATTGCTCAGTTAAAACCAAATTAAAAAAACAACAACAACAACAACAACAACAAAAAAAACAATAAAAAACAACAATACCTGTAAACAGAACCCAACCTGCACACTTAAATGAGTCACGCAGTCTCACACGCACCTAACATGAGCAGTTTACAGTTAGGTGGTGTGAAGGGTCAGCTTAGAATTTAGAACTGCATTTTTAAAATTTGTTTTATGTATACATTTATTTTTGCAGGCTGAACATTTCCAGATATTTATTATGGGTTAAATAGTCACATCTAACATGAGCTTTATTATATTTAAAATTTATGTAGTTTTGATTTGGTTGAAGAATTGGAATTCCAGTGTTTTATTCATTGTAATTTTTGGTCGATTCTGTTGCAGGGCAAGACATTCTGGACGCGATTTGTGTCAGTCTTCCGCAGCTACATCGTACGGTACTCTTTGCTAGGAGATCTACCATGCGACATCTCACATCTGCAAAATGCCCTCGACTTTGCCTTTGTTGTCATAAATGAAAACTTTGTAAACGGTAAGCCGCAAACATTTCGACCTATGCATGTGTGGTTTCGCATTAACTCAATCTCATTCAACACTAGCAGTTTTCTCCCTTGACTTTCCCTGGAAACTAGACGTTGGAGAAGAGGGTAATACTGAAAAAATTGCAAAAAAAATCACAGTAAGTGAGTAACTCCACACTGACACCCGGACAGGAAGAGCTGCAAACGTGGTCCTGGTGTTTGAAATTTGCAGTGCATTGGTCACGAGTTGTGCGACCTCAGGCCACATATGCTGTCCCTCGGGCTCCAACATTGTGGAGGGCTTGACTGAGTGCATGGTCCTTAATGTTGAAAAAGTTAAAGAAAAAACTGCTCACATTTAATCAGCAGCTTTTTCTTTTAAACTGATCAGGCTGGGGAATTGTCAGCCATTTGGTAATTTTCAGTCAAATTTCCTATCCTTTCAGCCAAAAAATCCAAGTTTCAGCCAAAGAAAGATAGGGGGAAAAGGTATCATGTATCCATAGTATATTATATGGGACTTCAGTTTTGAAGGCTTGCATATCAGTACCAAGGCAGTATAAAGTTAACTTCTGGGCGCCAGTAGAGGCTACTGAATGCCTTTCTCTTCTTCTTCGTCGTTCGCTTCTCGTTAGATGAGCAGCCCGGTGTCCTCGATGAAGGCTGCCGTCCGTCGCAGCTCCTCCAGGGTGAATGCCTTTCAAAATGCTAAAAATTTGTTTTCTTAAGTGAGGCGTTGCCCACGTGGTCCCATAGTAGTGTGCTACTGCTGCACCCCGGTCTTATTTTTCTTCAGCAATTCCCCGGTCTGACTGATAGAATGTGCAGAAGTGGAGCAACAGAAGAGTTTTGCAGATGCACAGTGTATGACAAGGATGTAAAGAACATGTGGTACAAGGTTCGCAGGTATGCATCTGTGATGTGTCTTCTGTGTTTCTTTTCAGGGAAGGCAAACCAGGCGAAGAATCTTCTTTACAACATAGCGGATTTGGGGAGGAGCAAACACAAGTTTGTCCACTTAGATTCAAAGTCTTTCAGTAAGTATTGTGGTTATTCATACCGGTTGTGAATTTTGGCAATGATAAGACGCAAATAAAAGGGACAGAAACCACTTAACTTTGACAAAGGACGGCACAGGTCGACGTTTCGGCTTTCGCCTTCTGCAGGACATAAACAAATGGGACATAACTTCAACAAACAAACAAAAGGTAACTCTGCGGACGTACTGACATACACGGCGCGGAAAAAAAAAAACAAAAAAAGAAAACAGTGGGTGAGAAAAGGACCAGAAAAAAATAGTAAAAATATCACAACACCCATCCTTTGGTGACAAAAGACCATGGACTGTGTGTGAAAAAAAAAAAAAAAAATTGTTGGGCAGAAAAGAACAAAAAAGAATAGTGAAAATTAGCAATCACAACACCCATCCTTTGGTGACACAAGACCATGTACCATGATAAGACGGTTAGTTGGTCATCTGGAACAATGGTTGGATGGTGGCTACCAGATGTAGATACACTTATCACTGTTTTTTACTTCTTACTGAATAAGGTGCCAGCTCTCTCAGCATGACATGGTGTGTGGTTAACAGGGAAGGATTTACTCAAATATGCCAATGAGACATTGCCTCCTTGACCAGTCATTTTTATGAGACATTGTCATTTTCTATGAGACAATCAAGTTCACCCGCATCACTCTGTCACATGTCTGTGCCGAGAGCCTGTTCCTAAGTGCAGTGACATTCAGGTTCTGAACGGAAAAGGACCTCTCGATCGCAGAACTGAGAATATTTTTTGCAACTCTTTCGAGCGAGAGTTCCTGGCAGCGCGCGCAGCGAGCGGGATAAGTAAGCCTCATCACTAAAATTAGATTAGTGTAACAGACTCTATGACACAGACAGCGCATCTCTGCTTCGCGTTGTCAAGTGCGCTTGTGATGTCATGTTCGTGCGACATATGACGCATTTTGCGAAATTTCTATGTGACATTTTATCAAAATATGAGACATAGTCGCACGGCGTGCGAGAAAATCGATCTCTGGGTTAAAATGTAAGTTATGAACACCTAGTTTGTTTTCTTTTCTGTTGTCCTGTTGTATTATAATGAATTTGATGCTGATGTTATTTAAATTTGCGTTCGTCTGATCTTTCAACAGCAAAGGATCCATTTTACACCAAAGATACAAGGTTGGTGGGTTTATCTTTGATATATTGCTGTTCCCCTTCTCGCGTCCCCAGTCCCTACCCCATAAACACACATGTATGCACAAACACACACACACACATGCACACACACACACACACACACACACACACACACACACACACACACACATGCACACACACACACACGCACGCACGCACACACACACACACGCACGCACACACACACACACATTTTTAAGGATAGAGTGTTGGTCTGTGTATCTGTGTGCATGTGCTTTTGTACTTCATGCCATTGATTATGCACTTTGTCTCGTGTCACCGTTGGTCTAACCGTGTCTTCCTGTTTGCAGGGATATTTTCAGGGAGTTTTTTGGGCCTGCTACAGAGAAAGCATCTTATGTCAGGGTGAGCATTGAAACAAATTGATGCAAACGTGTCCAGGGCAAAGGTTCATGATTTTGCACGTTCAAGACATTTCATAATTTTCCTGCCAGCCTTTGTCAGCTTAAATGCATTTTTGTCTCTTTTTTTGCCTGCTTTGCCTACTTTTCTACAGATTTTGCAGCTTTTTTTCACCCTCACGATTTTCCAGAAAGTTTGGAATTTTTTGCAGTTTTGGCATTCGCCTTCCTCTCCACATCTCCCTATCCCCTGCTCACACCTCTATCAGTTACACAACTACCTAAAAGAAACAGGGAAAAAAAAAATGTTTTGCGCATTGTCAGTTGTAGCAGTTCTTGCTGTCAGTTGTAATGAAAACCATTTTCCTTCTTTCAGGTTTACCTTTTAAGTCCTGTGTACATGCGGTTTGGTAGAAGCATAGTGCGGTGCCTGGAACTGTGGAAAGATGCTCCTGAAATAGACCCCTCTGATGATTCCTACTATATACCCCCCGCCCCTCTGGAACCCCGCACGGACGACTCCCCGGACTCTCCTCAGAAAGGGCCGTTACTCTGTGCAGCTCACTTGGAGGACTGTAACATGAAGTACTACCAGCAGTTTGTGGTGGGGAGTCCCAACACTCCTGTCGCTCTGGACATCTGGGGGACCGGGGACCCCCGCAGATGCGAACCAGGAAACCCCCTGTACAACCCGGCCGCCCCCCTACTGTCCGACTGGCGGATAGGACTGACCTGCGAAAAATTCCAGGAGTTTTACATTTACTGTTCCACGAACTTTGTCAAGCCCGAGGAGCAGTGCGCGGACTGTCGCTCTCTAGCAAAGAAGGCCAGAAAGAAGCTGAAGAAGAAGCTGAAAAAGCAGGTGATGAACATGGAGTCGGTGGACGGGTCGAAAATAACCGGCACGTCGGACCTAGACATCGAAGTCAACAAGAGCACTGAAAGCAGGGACTTAGCTGTTGCAAAACCCACTCAGATGTTTAAGGAGACTGACACGTCATCCCATAATTTGTGTGCCAAACATTCTCAGATAAATTCACAAACTGGCAAAGACAAGAATGGTGCGCTTGGGAGTGGTGGGGACCACAGTTGTAACGGCTCGGGCTCCCAGGCCGTCGCACCGGTGAATGGAAGCTCGGGGAAACGCGAGTGCTTCACCAGCACGGCTGTGACTTTCCGTAAGCAGGAGGAGATCACCCTCCCGTGTCCAAAACGCAAGAGTTCCGACGGGAAAATGGTGTTTGAGGTGATGACCAAGTCTGACCCTGTCACAGCCTGCAAGGAGATACGCATTTTTGTGAAGGAAATTGTGAGTATGGGGAATCCTTTTTTTTTTCATTATGATTGGTGTTTTATAAGACGTGTATTTAAGCTGCTTCAGATCAGGGCTTAAAATCGTCCACCTTTTGTAGCATTTCCACCTTTGGCTGAAAAATGTCTACCCCCCTCCCCCCCCCCCCCCCCCCCAAAAAAAAAAAAAAAAACCCAAAAAACCAAAAATAAACCCCAACACCAACAAAAACAAAAAACCAAAGTGTAGTGTAGTGCATTTCCACCTTTGGCTGAGAATTGTCTTGGCACATTTTGGTCTCGCCATGACACACAGTATTTTTCCAACACTCTCCCGGAAACTCTGTGAACAAAAAGCATCCTGTAACTAGCAACAGACACTTGCAGCATCTTATTTCCGCTGAGCCATTGTGAATAACAGACAGAATCTGATTGGCTTAACTCTTTGACATCGCGAGCTTGGCCAGTGACCTACTTCCCTGCTGACGCGCATGCAGCTGCTGGCCGTTTAGGATGACGCGAATCGGTTCGCGGCTCGGTGCCTACGGCTGTTGAGAGTGACGCGAGCCGGTTCGCGTCCCGATGCGTAAAGGTTAAGCACTCTGGGGCACTTTTTGTCCATTCGTAATGCTCAATTTGGTAAGCGTGCGGGTTCCTCGGCTTGCCGATTCGCTATGGCTGACACACTACAATTCACATACTGTGATACATCCCTTCTACTTGAGGTCTTTGGTAAACAACAACAAATAGTGTTGACTTTCAGACTTTTCATACCATGGACCCTCAAAATTTACAAAAGGACAGTAAGAAATACGGAGAGAGGGTCCCAAGGACCCTGGTACATGTATCTTCGAATCACAAGGATCACTGTTATTCTTGTTACTTCCAGGATGTTTCAAAACTGGCAGCATCTGGGGAAACAAACCCCCGTAGGATTCTTGGGGGCAGCCAGCCACCACCGTTAAACGCTGACCATATAAGGCAGCTCGTTCCAGGCCTCCCACCGGGGTTTGTGTGGGCGGAGGGATCGAAGTGGTGCGCAGCTTACGTCGACTACTCAGCCATGGATGCTTCTGGAGAGAAGTCACCGACCAGGTTTATCTTAAAGGTCTTCAACCCCAATATTTACGTGGCAAAGGAATCCAACTTTGCGTGTAAGTGTACTTTTTTTTAAAATGTTTGTTTCAATTTATTCTTCTTTGACTCGATCTTAGCCCATCACTTCAGTAAAGACTGCTTGTTTTGTCATCTTGTATATATATATATATATATCATCAGTTATTTTGGAGAGAGTTGACATCAGGATTTATCAAGGAATTGAGACAATCAGAATTGCACAAGCTATGAGGCGTGAGCTGTAGGTTTGTTTGGGAAAGGGCCTAAGAGTCATGGATTGGATAGGCACATAGTGGGACAAGGCTTAAAACATTCCACCTTTTGATGGATTTGCACCATTCACTTTTGATGGATTTGCACCGTTGACTGGGGCGGGCGGTGGTCTAGTGGTTACGAGACTTGTCACCAACGCGAGAGGTCAGGTTCGAGTCCCACTCGGCAAAGAATTTTTCCTTCTCGTATGTGGCACCGTTCATTCGGGCCGATCGTCGGGGGTTCTCTCCGAGTACTCCGGCTTCCTCCCCCTCTGCTTTGGAAATGTTCAGCCCACCAAACTTGAAAAATAAATGCGATTCTAAATTCCGAAATCTAAATAGCTGAGCTGACCCTTCGCACTACGTGATTGTAATGTGTTTATGTCCAGTGTGTGAGAGATTGCATGTGATTCACGTAAGCGTGCGTGTTGGGTTCAGTTCGCGGCGCTTTGAGCCGATTCATGAAATTGGGTAAAGCGCCTACACAATACTCATTATTAATATTATTATTTCTAATTCTTAGAATTTTGCAGTACATTCAGTTGTTTTTAGAACAGCTTTCTGGTTAGTGGTAGTGGCCTGTTGTAGTTGACATTGGTGGGATAGTGCTGTCCCATGTCTCGTGGCATCGAACGTGGCTCATGCAGTCCAGTGCACAAGCCACACACATAGGAGCAGAAGGCCACATGAGTGGGACAGGGCTTAAAACATTCCACCTTTTGACGGATTTCCACCATTGGCTGAAAATTTTCCTCCCCTCTAAAAGTGTGTTTGCTCCAAATTTCACAGATTTTATTTGTCTGATTCTAAAACCTTGCTTTTCAAAACAATGTTTTTTCCTTCTCTGAAACATTAAAATTCATGCTGAAAAGCCCCAAATTGCACAGATTTTAGGCTAATTCAAAAGAAAAGTTCCTGGGAGCATGCCTTTACACATTTCATGGCAGCATGCCTTTACACGTAGCATAACGCATCAGCAAAGCAGGTGCGCACTCGTGGTTTTGCCACTTTGTCACGAAATGCTACTCACGTTTCCTCCTTTGGGATCATGGAGCATTTTAAGCCGTGTTGGGATGATTCAGGGCTGCAGTCTTCCTCCTCTCTCGCTCGTGTCAGCCCCACTAGTTTTCTTTGGAACTCTCTAGTGACAGCACGCCACCCAGTCCTGTCACTGGCATGGGTGTCCAGTTCATTTGGGGGATATGCCTGCGTGCAGAGCTAATGATTACCTTCTCAGAATGTGTTTCTGCTGCAGTGTTAAAGTACGTGGTCCAGCGCAAGCGGCGCCCATCGGCAGGTTGGGTGCTGGGAGAGGATGACGTCTTCACGTGGTGCCAGGGCCTCAGGAAAGAGGACCTAGAGCAGCTGGGCATGACAACCTTCACCATCTCCACTGGCATGGGGCTGGAGGACTCGCTCTTACCGGCTGAGCAGAAAACACGAACCAGACTTCCGGTATGGAGGGGCATCAGTCATTATCTGTCATCTGGGGGTGGGTGTGGGGGGGGGGGGGGGGGATTGAAATTTAACATCTTTTGTTCACCACAAAGATGATTTCAAAGTCTGTTGATTATAATTGTAGAAGCAAAGATAGGGGATGGGAGATTTGGTCCTTTGTTTTTGCCTGGATAAAGTTTGGTCCCTCCTCCGCTGTCCATTTTTTTCTTGAGTGAAAAAACCCCCACAAATTTCACCCAAAGAATTAATGTACATGTGTCTTGTTCACCTATTTTAATTCCATGATGTACTTGCCACACACACACACACACAAAAAATGAAGAAAAAAATTCTTTCACAGGGGGCAGAACTGAGTGTTATGAGCCAGCGCGCCATAGAAAAAGAAATCCAGATGTGCAACATGCTCACGCAGGCTTGGCAGAATTCCAAAGCCAACGAGAAATCAGTGGACTTCATCGACATCGACCCAGACGACATGGATTACGGGCAGCCCTCGGCAGCTGACAGTTTAGCAGCAGGCCTGGGACTGGGAAATACTGTGACAACGTTCAATACGGGTGATACAGCCGGAGGAGACAGCTCCTCGGCGCTCACCAAGAAGTCTGCGAAGGGCAAGAAGGGAAAGAAGGAGAGTAAGAAACTGGCAAAAGCGACAACCCCGCAGGCCCCACCTGTAGACTACACGAACATCGACCCAATGACCGCTGCTCTCCACAAGACCATCGCGACTATCAGCGGAAACCCTCCGAATCTGAATCCACCCAAGGTTGTTAATCCCACAGAGCTGGGACTCCCCGAGGGCTGTGATGTCATAGGTATCTGTGCCCGGGACCCAGACGGCACCAGCAAGTACCTCTTGACGGCGAGGGACCCGTACGACACAAAAACGGCGCAGATACTAAAGGACCTGGGATACGAGACGATTGACTTTGGGCTGAGCCAGTATGAACAGCCGTACACACCACAGGCCCCATTACCTGTGGGAGAACAAGTTGACATGGCGATCAAGGCCCTAGAGGCGCAGGAGGCAAAAGAAGCAGCGGCCAAGGACCAAGGGTCAAGGCCACTGAGCGTCTGCGCCAACTGCAAGTCGCGCGAGCCCGTCCCAAAGACCTACAAAAAATGCCAGAGGTAAGAAGTCTTCCAGGACTGAACATCAGCTATTACAACACACACTTTGTTGAATACCAGTGAGTATGTGATCCAATAGATAGAACCTTGGCAAGGAACCCATGCAAATGATTGTCATGTGATGTGTCACATGATTTTTCTCTCACATCAATTCCCAGTAAATACACGACAGGAGAGATCAAAAGGAAAAAGCCGCTAATGGATAATATTAATAACTGTACATATTTGTGTGTACTGGTATTTTACAACCATAGTTGGCTGTTAGAATGCCTGCCAAAGCTGTCACAATGTCCCGCATTATTTTGAAAATTGTGGTCAATCTTGCTACACTGTTTATTTCAGGAGTGCTTCGTTGCACCCAGATGCATGCCTAAAGCCCCTTTTCCATGACCGACGTACGTCGACAGACATCGGCCGATTGTCGGGCAACTAAAATCTGCCATGGAAACGTGCGCTTGCAGACTCCCTTTCCGTGGCCGATTCGCACAGCAGATGCGCGGCAGATAGACACTGCTAGCCGCCATCTTCAAAGTTTCCGGTTTCCGGATCAAGGCCGCATTCCTATGCTAGCGGCCAATCAGATCGCTGGATTTCCACCGACAAGGTCACCGACTCGCCCAGAGTAGAGTGCCGCTCTACTCTCACCGACGCGTCAGCCGATGTCTGCCAACTCCTTTTCCATGGACGATTTTCAGCTGGGACGCGAAGTTGGCCGATTGTCGGGCGACATACGTCGGTCATGGAAAAGGGGCTTAAGATGTCACGTGACATGTGCCGTTCAGTTTCTGCACAGCATTTTGTGGTTGAAGCATGAAGTGCGTTCGAGTCCTTATGTTTGAAACCTTGCTTTCGGAGTCCTTATGCCCCAGGATCCCGCTACAAAGGTTGACATAATTTTGTGGAATGTACACATCTCTTGTTGGTTGTGCAGGTGCAAGGATGAAGCTGTGATTGAAGCTCGTTACTACTGTGGTCGGAAATGCCAGGGTGAGTTATTTAGGGTCAGTTACGCGAATTAATTGATTCGTTATGTTTCATACCCAAGATGTCCACTCCTCTGTAGATTGGAGGTTTTCTTCTTTCCAAAGAAGTAGAAGAAGGATATTTCGAGTGAACAAAGTCATGCACACACACACACACACACACACACACACACACACACACACACACACACACACACACACACACACAGGTTCTAATGGGAAAGAAAAAACTCACTCACTCACTCACTCAATTAGTCAATTAGTCAATCAATCGCAACAAGAAAAAAAATCTTGTTGCGATTGATTGATTGATTAATTGAGTGAGTGAGTGTCCATGCTCACAAAGTACTGATCGTTTTATTTTTACAGGAGAGGACTGGTTAGCAAGACATCGTGAAGAACACAAGAGTGGAACGCTGCACTGATATCCATAGCTTTCCCAAATCTACCACCTCCACAATGCCAAAAAAACAAACAAAAAAAAAACACACAAAAAAAAAACAAACAACAACCACCCTGTTTGCTTGGATCAGTTTCTGCTTCATGAGTTTTCCGTTGGAATGGCTCAGGGTGCCCTGCTCACTTTGTTAAATCTAATTTTCCTTCATTTTACCTGGTATTGATAAAATTAGCCTTGTGTTTCAGTTTTTGACTATATACAATATTGCAGAATCTTTCACATGTAGTGCGTTTGTTTCCTTCGTTTTATGGGGTTTTTTTTGTTGTTGTAAATTTATCTCCAGGTTTGACTATTGTTTTAATGATTGACTGAGGAAAAGTGTTACCAGTTTCGTAACGTGTTATGCTGTTTTGCCTTGAAGTTCATGTCATTTTCAGGGTTGCACATTTTCCACAGCTTCTGTAGGACAAAGTGTCCTGGAAACAGCAAAGTGATAGGACACAGTGTCCTGACCACTTAGTGGCAATAAAAATTTTTAATAGGACAAATGTCCACTTGAGGTGGGAAAAATAGGACATTTGAAATTTTTATAGGTCAATGTCCTGGGACCGACTTAAATGTGCAACCCTGCATTTTCATGTGGATTCTTTGTACGTGGTGCATGCATAAACTTAAACAAGAACATCGTAATGCAGAATCGTGCATAGGTGTTTTTGGTGGCTTTGGCTTTCTTTGGTGGGGTTTGCATGTTTGTGTCATGGGGCATTATGAAATCAAAGAAACAAACTCTAGTTTCAGTCTCAAAGACACTTGTCCCTCGGATGTTTCGGACATTTTGCATTGATCATTGTTTAGTCTTTCCTTGTCTACCCCGTATGCTTCTTTTTTTTTTTTTTTTTAAGTTTGTTTTGTTTTGTGATCTTGCTGAGAAACACTTTTCAGGTGGCTTATGTAGGTCCTGAGAAATGCATTGTGTCATCCACATGATTCAGTCATTTCTTGGAGTGAACAAACGAGCACATACCCGTGGTCCAATCTTACATGGGTAGTGTGATGACCTTTCGTCTTTTGCAAATGCAAATTTGGTCTGGTCATTTCACTGTGTTACCCCTTAGTTTTTGTTGTTGTTGTCAGTATTATCTCATTATTTTGTTTGGTAGTGGGGGGGGGGGGGGGGAGGGGGAGGGGCAGATAACAGCTTAATATGGATGCATTATACCGGTACTTGTAGGACAGAAGAAAGTGTTCCATGTATCGAGGGCATTGGATTTTGGCGCAGCTCAGGCCTGAGAGAGTTTCAGAAGCTTTCATTTTCTGCCGCCCTTCAGACATTTTCAACTTCAGGTTACACCATGCCAGTGACAATAATGTGATAGAACAGTTTCATGAACCTGTGGTAGACTTAAAGCACCGTGCCTTTTCTCTCAGTAACTTTTTTTTTTTTTTTTTTTTTTTTTAATGATTGTATGCACAAATCTGGGAATGTGTTATCCACCATTTGATGTTGGTGTATATGACCTCTTCATGCCTTTTGTATGACAGCTGACAGCTTAACTCTTTGACGACGGAGCGCAATTTCTGACACACGATTTCCTGTAGGAAATCGTGTGTCAGAAATTGCGCTCCGTCGTCAAAGAGTTAATATGAATGCATTGTACTTGTAGGACAGAAGAAAGTGTTCGATTGTTGTTGGTGTATATGACCTGTTCATGTCTTTGGTTTTTTTGTATGACAGTTATTTGTGAGCACAATCTGGATATCAAAGATGGGAGTGCCGCATGTTCATTGATTGTTAATTTTGGTAATGTCTAACACTTGTTTAGGGGTTGTTGTTCTATTTTTGAGAGATATGAAGTAGCCGTGTTTTGTACTGTAAATACATCGCTATCACCATAAACTTACACCACTATGTATGTGTTCCTATTGCCAAACGTTATGCACTTCCACACTTAGAATAATGACTTTCTTTTTTGTGTCTCACCCCAGGTTTGCTTTATTTTGTTCATAGTGTCCTTGGCTGTTTACCATGTTTGTTTGTTTGTTTTTTTTTTCTTTTCTTTTTACTGTGTGTCTGTACTGGTATAAAAATCAGTGGAATTGTTTTGTTTTTCTTTGAATTTTGCTGTCAGAGTCAGAGATAAGTGTAATATTGTCCGACCTTTTCGTGCACGGAGATCCCTTTAACTAATTTTGTCTGCGAGTTTGTTTTTTTTTTTTTTTTTTTGCTGCCCCAACTCTTTGCCAGCTCCAGTGGTGTTCCTCCCAGGTCATGGGTGGAACCCACGGAGGACTCGGAAGCTGGGACAATTTTTATTATGCATGATAATGGAGATGAGGATGATGATAAGATGATGCTATGGAGGTTCATGTGGTTTGGGACTGCGAGACAGGGCCGCATTCCACGCTTCCTGTCATAAATATCCCGGCATTAACCAGGCCCGGGAACTACGGCACCTGCGGTGCCGGCCGTGTAATCATCCACATCATAAGACATGTCATACCAAGGGAAGCACCCCCAAAGTCGCACCCGTGAAGTGGGTGAAACTCGGCTGTGTGTCTGCGAGTTTTTAGCTTTGTGCGTGGTCTTTTGTGTGCAAAAAAAGAGGGTTTTATTTTGTCAAGTGGTCTCCTGCCTGGTGCACTAGGTTTGCTTCCAAATAATTTGGTCTGTGCGTGTTTATTGTGTGTAGGCTTCAACATACCATTCCATCAATTCCTAAATTACGTAAATACGTACACATAAAACCTGTTGCTAAATAATTATGTGTGGTTGAACGTGTAATCGTAATAATAATAATAATGATAACAACAACTGAATATTTTGTAGAGAGACTTCGTGCTATTTCTTGAATTGGCTCAAAGCGCCGTGAGCTGAACCCAACATGCACGCTCACGTGAATCACACGCATTTTCTCACACACAGGACACAAACACATTACAATCACGTGGTGCGAAGGGTGATCTCAACTATTTCAGTTTTGGAATTTAGAATTGTATTTGTGGGCTGAACATTTCCAAAGCAGAGGGGGAGGAAACCGGAGTACCCGGAGAGAACCCCCCATGAGCGGCCCAAATGAACGGTGCCATGTACGAGAAGGAAAAATTCTTTGCCCCACGTGGGACTCCAACTTGACCTCTCACATTGGTGAAGAATTCTCTTAACCACTAAAACACCAACCGCCCCATATGTGTGTGTAAAACCATGCCTGTCCACACACACACACACAGATTCACACACACACACAGATTCACACACACACAGATTCACACACACACACACACACACACACACACACACACACACACACACACACATTCACACACACACACACACATTCACACACACACACACAGACACACACGCACACAGACACACACACACACACACACACACACGCACACACACACACACACACACACACACACACACACACACACACACACATTTATGTTCTCTACCATCATTTTGTAAAAGAGCCTAAGCGCCATGGGTTTGAAAACTGCTTAGACCCTTTACCAAATGACTGGAAATTGGTATTTAGAAGGGGAAAAAAAAGTTTTGATGGTTTGTATTCATTGAGTGATGTAAACCTTATTTTTTTAACCAGTAATTTGTGTTAGGTATTTGTGTTTTTGCTTTGTCTGATGTAATGAGCATTTATTTGTCGAGAACACGGGGGTGCAAACAGCTAAGTGCCATAACTAGTGTTCCTTGGTGCGCATCTGTATTTGTTTTTCTTTTTTTCAAGAACAGTAATTGGCATGTTTGTGTACCTTACCACACAAAACAAGTCTTTTTCCCTCGAATGCCTGTGTACAGTCAGTTTGTGTATAATGAAAATGGAGCTGGAGTGATAGATACGTGTACAGTAAAGTCATTGTGCAGACTGGTTTGGTAGTCTCTGTGTGTGTGTGTGTGTGTGTGTGTGTGTGTGTGTGTGTGTGTGTGTGTGTGTGTGTGTGTGTGTGTGTGTGTGTGTGTGTGTGTGTGTGTGTGTGCCTTTGACATGGCAAATGTTTGCACCTGTGTTTTCTGTTTTTTATTTTGTATTTTGTTGTTAATTCACGCTGTAGACAACGCGCTTTTGAATGGGTCGTTGACCTGTCAAATAAATAATTCTGAGTTCTGAGCTCTCTCTCTCTCTCTCTCTCTCTCTCTCTCCTCTCTCTCTCTCTCTCTCTCTCTCTCTCAGTTTGTGGGGGAGCCAGGACAGTCGAGTGGTAGGGCGTTGGACTTTCAGTGCTTGGGTCCTGAGTTCGAATCCCGGCTTGGGTCAAATGTTTGTGCTGGCGTTTATCTCGTTGCCCAGACATTGATATCACCCCTATGTGGTGGAAAAGGGCGATAAACCCTTTTAACTCCCATCCATCCTCAGTGCGTGCGTGTGTGTGTGTGTGTGCGTGTGTGTGGGTGGGTGTGTGTGGGTGGGTGTGGGTGTGTGTGGGTGTGGGTGTGTGTGTGTGTCCTAGTATGACTATAGTCAATACTGTGTGTTTAATGTCTGACTATTCAGTCGAGATGAAAGAAATGCAAACAAGAACTGATTCCCACAATCACGACCAAACTAACAAAACTGAGAAGAAGAAGAAGAAACACACACACACACGCACGCACGCACGCACGCACGCACGCACACACACACGCACACACACACACGCACATACACACACACACACACACACACACCAATAGCACGCGCAGTATGAACAGAATCTGGTTTGCCGGCGATTAAAAACACCATTAGTCAACCCAAGTCCACGGCAGCCCTCTCAGCGTCAAACAACAACAAGCGCCGGGTTAATTAATCCACGTTTAATCACTGCCACTTTGAAGTGCCGCCCTCTGTTTTCCTCCCTCGGCAGGTAGCCTGACAACAGCGCGTATACCTGAAAATGATCCCGTCTGACCTGATTCTGCAGTAACGAGGGTTGAAGAAACGCTGATAACAGTTTGAAGAGCACAGCGAACGAGGGTTTGTCTGACTGACGGGGTGCTAATGTTCGTTGCTGAGCAGGCTGGGAAATTTCCAGTCGTTTGGCAATTTTCAGCCAAATTTCCTATTCTTTTAACCAAAAAAATGTTAGTTTCAGCCAAAGAAAAGGTAGGAGGAAAAAGTTTGCAGACACTATCATGATACATGTAATGCCATATGGGACAATCTAACCTGGTTTTGGAAGACGTGTATGTCAGTATCAAGACAGTATTTTACTTTTGGGTGCCAGGAGAGGCAACTAAATGCCTTTAAAATGCTGAAATTTGTTTTCTTGAGTGGGGCATCGCCCCTGTGTTTCCTTAGCAGGACGCTGCCTCTGCACCCCAGTCTAGGTTTCAGTCTTTTGTTTTTTTCCCCTCAGCAATCCCTCAGCCTGGTTGAGTCCCTGAACACATTGGGCTGAAAAAAAAATACTTAAAGCTTTTATGTTCGTAACGGCTCTGAGATGAAAAACTGCCATTTTCAAATCTGTAAGGTTACTTGCCAGATAACAGGATGCTTTCATTTGACCATCGCAACTACCCGGCGTTTTCGTGACTTTGTATTAGAGAAATACGACTTTTTTTTTTTTTTTTAGCCTACGTTCCGTTCCTGGGACACGACAGATCTTCCGAAAATAGCCCCCAATCAGCGCCATCTAGCTGGGTCTTCAGTCTGCCTCTTCGTAGAACTGACCTGTACAAAACTAGTCTGTCATTCTCTGGGATACAGTTGTGGAACTCTCTGCCACCTAGTCGTAAATCCATTGCAAGTAGCTCGAAGTGTCGCAAAGCAATGCATTCCTACCTAACGAAATCCTCGGTCCCTTTCGTCTCTACGACAGGTTGTAAATAATAAATGCATGATTCATGCATTGTTTTATGTGAGCAGCGTGTTTAGTAACGCCTTACTGATGCTGGATTCCTATACATCTTTTGTTAAATGTGTCGTTGTACTTGCTTGTTTTGTACTAATCTCCTTGATTTGCCACATAGATTCTGGTCTAATACTTTGTTGAATAGTCTATTGTAGTGGTAGCAGGACAGTGTGTAAGAGAGGCCTTCCAGTGCCTAACAACTCTATCCTGAAATAAAAGTTTCATCATCATCAGTCGGCAACCAAACAACTTAACGTCGTCTGCTCAGTAGCCAGTACACTTGTACGTACGTGGAACAACATGTGCACCAGCCAGAGTCACCACAATGGTTTTAGATGCTATATTGTGTCCCCGGCCGGCCAGGTGACTGATTCTGATGTAGTGATTAAGCGCATTCGATGAAAAGTTATCCACCGCGTTGTTGTATATCGTCAGCTTGAACATATTGAGATTTTAAAGCGCCTATGCCTGACATGGAACCCGCATGGGATAAGGAAGAGAGGCCGGCCTCGCAACAGCTGAGGCAGAGCTATATAAGCAGGGGACCAACTGGACTGGAGTGGCAAGAGTAGCCCAGAACAGAGGGCGATGGCGAAGGGTCGTCGATAGCCTATGCTCCACTTGGAGCCATGGGCCTAAGTAAGTAAAGCGTCTATAAAGTTATCTTGCATACAGCAACTCTGTGGGGGAAAACATCGTCGAATGTGGTTAACTCATCGCTTCAAAACAGCAGTTTATATCAAGAACTATGAATTTGTCTGGCATTACACAACATTGTGGAGAGAAAAAATTCGTCGAATGCGATTAACTCCTTTCTTCAAAACAGCAGTTTATAACAAGAACTATGAACTTGCTTGGCCTACAATAACACTGTGGGAAAAAACAAAAACAAAACAAAAACATCGAATGCGGTCAACTTCTTGCTTCAGAACAGCCGTTTATGTCAAGAATTATGAACTTCTCTGGCATACAACATTGTGGGGGAACGGGGGTGGGAGGGGGGGGGGGAATTCCTCAAATGCGGTTAAGTCCTTGCTTCAAAACAGCAGCTTATATCAAGATAAAACACGACTGACTAGCGTGAAGCCTAGCGTTGCGGTGATAGTGCCCCGCTAAGGTTTACTAATACAAAGCCGGGGAAGCGACTAACTGCAGTGGGCTGGTCCATTTATAAAAATTCACAGCCAGCGATCGTACAAGAAGAGCATCGTGCGTTCAGAGGAAGCGGTGTTTCTGAACAGAGACATGTCATGTAAGTCTCTGTCCTGAAATACTAGATACCAAAACGGCTTCCATACTCAAATGGAACACTACCTCTTTCTGCAAACAGCCTTAGAGTGAGTGACAGGTGGCATTTGTTCCCCCCTCCATCCCATGCGAATATAGGTATTTTAAAGACATCAATATACCGACCAAAACCCGCTCAGCCTTGACACTGTCTGTTTCACAGCAGGTATTCATCAGATCTGAATTGACCCAAGTTAGTCAGGTGACACAAACGAAGCTAATATCCACTGATCACGTGACAAATGTGGACGCTCTGTATGAGTTCGTATTGACCTGGGGGTTCTGCCAACAATCCGCAAGGCTTACCGTTGTCTCGCTCACGTGTTCAATTTCTGGTGTAGCACGCTGTGAAATGAGTCTACCCGTCCTGGGCTTTTTGGTAGTGTCTAATCTTGTATCATTTTGAAACTTGTACAGTGACAGCATCTAACGGGCTTGGCGCCGAGCGAACAGAAGGACACACGCGACGCAAAGATAATAATCTTCCTCCTCCTCTTCATCATCATCATCGCATTAATACAGGCGCTTTATCCGAAACATTTGGATCGGAATTTTAGAACTGCATTTATTTTCGAATATTGTGGGCTGAACATTTCCGAAATGAGCCAGCTAGCTTTGAGGCACGGTTAACCGCAGAGTAGCAGAACTTGAATTTTTTCGCCCGGCCCGCTCAGCCTGTGGACGGCGTTGTATTACATTCAGTTGCATGAGCGCCCTCCAGTGCATGTTGCTGACTGTTTACTGAAGGCGAGAGTAGCCACGCTGAGAATGGAGGTAAAAATCAGTATCATCCAGTCGTGAGAAATTACGGACGTGATTACTATTGATTTGTCCTGTTTACAACAGGCTCCACTCATGATAATGGAGGAAAAGGCCCATGCTTGTGATACGGTGTACATAAACGGAGTGCGTACATTGGAGGCCCTAATTTTAAGAATTTTTTTTAAAGGTTCGCAGATCGTTCTGCGCTGTTTTGATGGAGTGGAGTGAGTGAGTGAGTGAGTGAGTGAGTGAGTGAGTGAGTGGGGGTGGGTGGGTATTTGGGAGTTTAACGTCCTTTTCCACCACATAAGGGTGATACATGTATCATAGACGGGGCAACGAGAAACAAGGCCAGCACAAATATTTGGCCCCAGCCGGGATTCGAACTGAGTGAGTGAGTGAGTGAGCAAGCCACAGTGACTAATTCGCGGCTAAGTGTGTCTGCACTACTTGATAAAAAGAAAAATGTAAAGTTGGACAGCTGATGCAAACTGGTCTGCGGGGCAATATAAGCCTAGGACATGCAGGAGACGCTGCACCTTCATGCTCATTTATCGAACTCCCGATTACAAAAAAAAAAAAGCAAAAAAAAAGCGTAGAAAACAAACTGTGTAGCATCACACTACTGAGACTGAGGACACACAGGAGACGTGTTTGTCCGAACAAACATGGAAAACAACTCACAACACGCTCCGAAAAAATTAGGGCTAAGGCATGTTATAGCCGGCGCATGTCACACTAGGAACATGCAAAAACACTCCATGTTCGCTGTTTATTTGGACAAAAAGCACTCTCGTGTGACATCAGCATGAGACACACGCACAAATACATGCACAGGATAGACTTGTGTTCAGCTGACTGAAACCAAAACGCAGTAGCCGGTGGCAGTGTCGCTATAATAATGTTACGTGTGAAGAAATGTTGAAGAGCCCGTCGTTTTACCGAGGGGATACGATGACAGAGTTGCCTGGATAATGCACAGTCGAAGGAGTCGCAGTGTTTGTCGCAATGTTTGCGACTTTTTGCTGAGATTGCAGACGTTTAAGCGAATGGGATGCAAGGTGATATCGACTGTAAAAAAAATGAGACTGCTTCAGACGCTGAAAACCACTGACCTTTATTCTATTCAAGTTTATTTTATGTCAAACGAACCGTGGTCACTTTACGGCAACTACACTTTGGTAGATCTCCCATACGCCTTTACATCAGTGCCAACTGAGCGAGAATGTTTATGCGGCCTTGGGATCAAATGGATTTTCCCCTGTCAGAGAAACGGATGCTTTGTTTGTTCGGCTGTTAGAAATGTGTCTGGATTTTGCCCTTTGAAGCCTTCACTGGGCGCCGCGTTTCACTTAATGCCGGCATGGAGTTTGAGTCTACAATGATTTTTTTTCCTGGGGGTGGGGGTGGTTAAAAAGGGAGGGCCGTGTTTGCGTGGGGTGGGAAGGATTTCCAATTTCACGGTACAACATTTTTTGTTATGCTACAGGCACTGATGATGTTGATGTTTTCCATTACACGGCCCCTGTCACATGTCGACACACAACTATAAAGAACAAAATTTCAAAGAAACGCAACACACACACACACACACACACACACACACACACACACACACACACACACACACGGGGGAGCCGGGGTGGCCGAATGGTAGAGCGCTGGACTTTCAATGCTCGGGTCGTGAGTTCGAATCCCGGCTGGGGCCAAATATTTGTGCTGGCCTTTTTCTCGTTGCCCCGTCTTTGATATCGCCGTTATGTGGTGGAAAAGGACGTTAAACTCACCCCCCCCACCCACACACACACACACTGATCGGGGATAGTAACAGCTGATCTTCAGGTGCGAACAAATCAGCAACATTAATCCGATCCACGACCCGTTAACAAGGACCCGAATCTGTTACTGTTGCCACTGATCGAGTATTGTCACCTGTGCTATGCAGAACACCTCACCCCGTCAGACGTAGGTCAAAGGCCACCCCACTGAGTGTTGTTTCTCGGTACACTGGGAGATTTAATGCATAGACCTCTTTAGCTCACACACCCCCTTACACTCAACGGCTAAGCCCTTAGGAGTACAGAGTGCAGCCCAGGCTATGCTATGCTGAAAAGCCCCGACGAAGAAACAAACAGCGAAACACAGCCATTCAGTCAGTTGTGCCGAAGCAGACGACAGGTCTACTACTGTGGCCGGTACGAGACAAGGCTTCGCCGATGTACCGACACACACACACGCGATTGGACTGAACTCCAAACGAAGCTTTGTATTGTTATAGTGTCTTGTATTATTCACCTGCTATGCCTTCATTATGGGGCAACTGCCGAGAGTGTCAAGTTACGTACTTGGGCGCGTGCGATTGTGTTCGTCACCGGCTGACTTGGTTTCAGTGTAGTGTTGTGCTCTCACACTAGACTCGGCTCAACCGTGTACCCGGCCGGCGTCAACGGTGATTACCTGAGCAGGAAGACTTGTTGTTTAACATACTCTGGATGTATACGGTGCGTATAATTATTATTATTGTCGTTACTTCAAGTTCCAGTACCACTCGTATTCTTCCACAGCACACCGTTCAATGGACGGCTACAGTCCTGTCAGTCATTAAGTGCCAAATGACAGAATTCAGCCAGTCGCGTCCGGCGGCATAATTGATTAGCACAACACATGGCATAGTCTGGCAAACTTTTTGCCAGACACTACAATGAAAGAAGCACGTGTAATTTTGTATGACTGAAACATGGAAAGAAGGCCGTAAGTCCATTGACGTCATTTGAGGTAAAAGACCATTACATCAATGTCTTTCATCTTGAAATCACCCCTTTGTCCACAAAACGGCGTCATGGACGCACTGTGTTTTGCCACTACACGGCAGAAGCAAGGGGTGAAGCTTTGGCGTCGGGTCGTGCCGAGTGAGTGGAGTCGTCTATTGTAGACCGCCAGCATACGGTGCCGGATTGTCTGAGGCCATTGAACACTCATTTCAGCCAGACGCTAGGAGATTGAATGATACAGTACCTATTTTCTCAGTCAGAGCTGACATACTGGCGAAACACACACGAGGGAAATAATTTTAAAATTTATGAACTCAGTGTTTCGGCGTTTCTGTCAGTGCAGATCTGGATTCGGGAACAGTAAGTTATTTTGTATGCACTTGGGTAGCAGTCATGAAGTATTCACGTTATCGCTGTAGTTATCTGTCTCTAGCCGGCTTGGCAGGACTTTTTAAAGGGCCGTGAGTGGTTCGTTTTGGAATTTTGTGTTGTCACAGACACACTCGAGACAGCAAGGAACGTTTTCTCAATGGGGATTAATTGATTATCTACATGTCGCGGTGTGTCTCGATTTAACCTCGCGGGGGGGGGGGGGGGGGGGGGAGATCAGAATTCGAAAAAAAAAAATTTAAAATGAACACACACACACACACACACACACACACACACACACACACACACACACACACACACACACACACACAGTGTGTGTGTGTGTGTGTGTGTGTGTGTGTGTGTGTGTGTGTGTGTGTGTGTGTGTGTGTGTGAAATTTACTTAACAGCTGCCTCCAACACTGAAGAAATCAGACAGGATCCCACATCCATTTATCCACGGGTGTACTTTCGGTCAGTGCAAATTCCTGTTCAGATGTAAAGTTCAAGACAGGATATAGGAACGTCGTAGAAGTGACTGAGCCAGACGAATTTTCTCTGCTTAGCATAATCCGTAGACTCGTAATCCCCAATGTATACTCAACGGGAACGAATGGTAGAGCGTTAGAGTTTCAGTGCTCGGGTCGTGAGTTCGAATCCAGGCTGGGGCTAAATATTTGCGCTGGCCTTTTGTTGTTGTTGTTGTTGTTGTTGCCACGTCTTTGATATATCACCCACACGTGGTGGAAAAGGACGTTAAACCCTTAAACACCCTCCCACCCACCCGCAAAGGGAGCGAATAGGTAAGTGGACGCTGCAAGGGAGAGAACAAATGAGTGCCGCCTCCAGTGCCATTTACCCAGGGCACACCCGAGTTCATCGACAAATGAAGCCCAGAAGCCAATAGAACCGATACGGGTGTTGACATAACCCGTCTTACCCCAGAAAACCGCATTGACCTCACGTATAGCCTGACCGTTATTTAAAGACCCACTTTTCGACTGTCGTTGGCTTCAATGAAGACAACTTTCGTGAGCGCGCCTGTACGCAGGAAATAACCTTAAATTAGCTAATGCTACTATTTTCATGCTCACAGATCGTTCTGAGCTGTTTTCGTGCTATCTATCATCACACCACTTAGATACCTGGACAGTGACAGCGTCTGTAATGCTGGCACTGAGCCTGATGACGCGGCGACCACACTGAGCGCCCCTGCAGTGTAACAACAGTCGTAGAATTTGAATGTTCGACCGCTCGTACAAAGTAGTTTTTCCATCCGTTATGGAATGGGATTTTTTAACGTGCACACTTGAGATCTAGCTTCCGAAGGCGAGACAGGCACCGTTAACGAGTCTGCACGTGAATTTGACTCGATTGGGCAAGGAAAAGAGTAGGGAGACTTTAACTGTGGACTTTACTAAGCGTTACGGCGTTAGACACCGCAGAAAAACAGACCCGAACGCTTTGCCACGGTGAGCTAAGACACGGGACTTTATGTTCATAACGCCTCTGTGATGGAAAACTACCACTTTCGAAGCTCTAGGTTGTTTGCCAGATAGAGGGATGTTTCATTTGGCCATGGCGATTGTTTTCGCTGAGACTTTGTGGCTTCTAATATTAGAGAAATACGACTTTCTTTGAGCCTACGGTCCATTTTTGAACAGACTTGGACTCGAAAAAGCTGATAAAAATAGCAACCAATCAGAGCCGTGTAGATGGTCCTCAGTCCGCAACCAAATAAAGTCAATGAATGAACGAATGAATGAATGAATAAATAAATGAATGAATGAATGAATGAATGAATGAATGAATGAATGAATCAATCAATCAATCAATCAATCAATCAATCAATCAATCAATCAATCAATCAATGCATCTTTATTATCCCAGTGGGAAATTGGGGTGTGGTGGACAAACAAAACCAATGGTGCACATCAAATGAAAAAAATACACATAAGATAGAAGTCGTCTGTTCAGTACGCGGTACACTTCTAGAACAACATATACGCTGGCCGGAGTCACCACAATGGTGTCAGATGCTGTACTGTGACCCCAAGTGACTGATTCTAATGCATATATTCAGCGCACTTGATGAAATGTTTCCACACGCTGTCCTACGTATGGAGACTTTAAGGCTGTTTGCCGGGCAATTTGTTCTCCACGGCTCCGTCGCCTGATACTAGGCAATGGGCAGATTATGTCGGGCGAGTCTCCCGGGCCTCGCGTGTGTAGGGGCTGTCTCAAAATGTCGGACGGTGACTCTAAAAGACTTTGTAGTCTTTCAGTGGCTCGGTCATAGTTATTTAAACTGCACTTTCTGGAGTGAGATGCGATGATCTACGCGTCAGACCTTTGTAGGCGGTCACCTGTGTAAGGACAGACCCTGTGGTTTGAGGTCACCAGTTCAGTCCCAGTGCGACTGACTAGAAAATCGCATAGAAATATGATACGTAGATATGTTAATAATCTTAGAGCTGAAGAAATACCAAGGGAAATTATACGTTTCAGTCTGTTTGTTCAGTCATCGTGTTTTTCATGGAGGAAGCCGGGAGAGTCGAATGGTAGAGCGTTGGACTCTCAATGCTCGGGTCGTGAGTTCGGATCCCGGCTGGGGTCAACTATTTGTACTGGTCTTTATTCTCGTTGCCCCGTCTTTGATGTCACTGTTATATGGTGGAAAAGGACGTTAAACACCCTGCCACCCCCCACCCACCCGTGTTTTGCATGGTTATGGGAAGCTTGAAGGAGTAGACACGTTTCGAATATTCTTCAGTATGAATATTAAGCGAAAATGAGACATTTGTAAAGATACGCAGGATTTTTTTTTTCAGCCTTACTGCCAGTTCGAGATATGTTAGGAATGGCGTCGCCACTCTGTGGGAGGGGAGCCGGGATAACCGAATGGTAGAGCGTTGGACTCTCAATGCTTCGGTCTTGAGTTCGAATCCCGGCTGGGGCCAACTATTTGTATTGGCCTTTTTTCTCGTTGCCCCGTCTTTGATATCACCCATACGTGGTGGAAAAAAAGACGGTACACTCCCAAACACGCGTCCACCCACTCCACCCTTCCCTGCTAGTACGAGATCTGTTAGGAATGGCGTCCCCACTCTACATGTCTTGTCTTGTACACTCTCTCTCTCTCTCTCTCTCTCTGTGTGTGTGTGTGTGTGTGTGTGTGTGTGTGTGTGTGTGTGTGTGTGTGTGTGTGTGTGTGTGTGTGTAAGATGGTTTATTTGGGTTGGGTTCTCCACATCCTGTGTTTGGGCAGGATGCTGGGGTCCCCGCTCTCTTACTGCCATGGTCTCTGTTGCCTGCAGGGAGACAATGCGGGGTTTTTATTTTTTCAGTCTTTATTTTCGCGGATTGTTGCTGTCCCCGCCCCCCCCCCCCCCCTCCCGTTATATTGTAAAGCGCCTAGAGCCAGCCCCTGGGTTAGGCGCGTTAAAAATCTCCACTATTATTATTATTTTTAAGTGGAACACTTTACATGACTAGACTGTTCGGAAGCATGTAACAGGCCGTAACGTGGTTCATGATCTCAAAGGAGGAAAAGCGTGTTGCGTTTATTGATGAAGTGGTAAAGCCGTGAGTGCCAGTCTGCGAAGCTGCTGGGGCATGTCCTGAGGATCGATGCCCCGAAATTATCTGAAAAATGTGTGCAGTTTGGTGCATTTTGGCATGATCTCAAGTGCTTCAGAGAAGGAAACACGGTTGTTGTTTTTTTCAGGAAAATGTTTAGAATTAGACTAAAATGTGTGCAGTTTGGTGCATTTTGGCATGATTTCAAGTGCTTCAGAGAAGGAAACACGGTTGTTGTTTTTTTCAGGAAAATGTTTAGAATTAGACTAAAATCTGTGCAGTTTGGTGCATTTTGGCATGATTTCAGTGCTTTGGAGAAAGAAAAAATTGTTAAGGGGGAGTTTTACGCGTGTTTTTTTTTAAGGAAAATGTTTAGAATTAGACTAAAACCTTTGCAGTTTGGTGCATTTTGGCATGATTTCAAGTGCTTCAGAGAAGGAAACACTTTTTTTTTTTAAAATTAGGAAAACTTTTACAATTGGACTAAAATCTGTGCATTTTGGCATGATTTTAGGTGCTTCAGAGAAGGAAACACGTTTTTTTTTTTGTTTTTTTTAAGGAAAATTTTTAGAATTAGACTAAAATCTGTGCAGTTTGGTGCATTTTGGCATGGTTTCAAGTGCTTCAGAGAAGGAAACACGGTTTTCTAATTAAGATTTTTTTTTTATTTTTTTTTTACAATTGGACGAAAATCTGTGCATTTGGCATAGTTTTATGTGCTTCAGAGAAGGAAACACACTTTTCTTGGGCCGGGGAGGATAATTTTGAGCCAAAGGTGGAAATCTGCCAAAAAGGTGGAAGACGTTAAGCCCTGAGGTAGCACCAAACCATCCAGTTCTTCAGCAGAACCCTGAAACACTCACCTCTTCCTCTCAGACCGATTGACAGTGACAACCACTGTATCTCCTCATCTACAAGTTTTCTTCTTCTGTTTCTTACTTATCTGTTGCACTTCGCAACTGACGAGCATGAACAGTTTTACGGGGCGCTTAGAACTGCAGTAACTGCATTTTTGTTCGGGTTTTCAACAGTCCGAAACGTGGCACTTTCTTTCTCCATTTTAAAACTGGAGTGGCATTTCGCTTTGTGTGTGTGTGTGTGTGTGTGTGTGTGTGTGTGTGTGTGTGTGTGTGTGTGTGTGTGTGTGTGTGTGTGTGTGTGAGAGAGAGAGAGAGAGAGAGAGAGAGAATTGAATATGAATTGAATTGTTTATTGATAGGCCTTCGGCCCATTCAAAGTTGACAGTGACATCCAGACATTCTTATACACATCAATACTTGTACATGAAATAACCAAAGTGCAAAATAAAGTATATCAACTCAGCTGAGCAACTGGTGTCTTTCTTAAGGCTATAAAAATATATAATGCCAGGTTCTTAACTGTATGATAGTTACTTGAGGCCGTTAGCAAAGTGAGTCGAAAGCTGCTTGGATGAGAGAGAGAGAGAGAGAGAGAGAGAGAGATTGTGTGCGGGTCAGGTAGTCATTACATCGCGTGTCTGACACCTGCTTTAAGAGGCTTATGCTACCATTTCTACGTCACACATCTGAGCTGTTTTCTTGGTATCTATCATCACACCACTTAGACACCAGAACAGTGACAGCGTCTTTAATGCTGGCACTGAGCCAACGATGGCGCGTCCGCCACACCGAGCTCTCCAGTAGTGTGACAACAGTCGTAGAACGTGAATGTTCGATCACTCACGCAAAGTGTAAACAACATTGTATCGCATTAGGAGCTGTACTGATCATCAAAATTGAGTATTTCGAGCGTACAGGCGCACTCACGGGCGAAACTGTTCCAAAACATAAGCTGGCTTAGCAAAGATGGAATTAACCCGTTAAGCATCAGCAGTGGACGACGTGCGTTTAGAAGTATGAATGGGAGTTCCTTGCTCTGCGAACACACGGTCAGAAGTTTGTGGCCGGTCGCTGAATGTTTTGGATACTCAGTGGTAAAGAGTTCCATATGGATGCCCCTGAGAAAGACAGGCTACATTTGTAGATATCAACCCTTGGACGAGGCACTGGGAGCAGACTGTTCCTTGTGTTGTGTAGAGAGAGAGAGAGAGAGAGAGAGAGAGAGAGAGAGAGAGAGAGAGAGAGAGAGATTGTGTGCGGGTCAGGTAGTCATTACATCGCGTGTCTGACACCTGCTTTAAGAGGCTTATGAATGGGAGTTCCTTGCTCGGCGAACACACGGTCAGAAGTTTGTGGCCGGTCGCTGAATGTTTTGGATACTCAGTGGTAAAGACAGAACTAGCTGTCTTATAGCGTTGTCACACGCTGCGATTCTGTAGGCATACCAGCGGCAAAATGCCCTCAGGGCCAATGAAATCCGCTTGCAGCGGGCACTCCCCGGAGACCCCGCCACGACACCCGTGAACAGAGCACGGTGCTATTTTGTTGTTGTTGTTGTTGTTGTTTTTTTCTCTCGCCACGCCAGCAAGTCGTCGCTGACCATGCTCTGTGTACTGGAGCGCCGGGCCGGCGGTGCAGCTGGTAGGCAAAGTGTGTTGCAACGTATGACCGCAACCCACCGCGCTATACACACGCGGGTGCCTTGCAGGCACTCTACGTTTGACAAGGCCTTTAGCAAAAGATGGAATTATCCCGTTTAATCAGATGTACTTACAGCATTAGTTCCCTTGCCTTTACAAGCACGCTACACATTGTCACGACAATTTTCAACCGAGTGTCTCGAATTCGGAAAGCGGACGCGCATCAGCTCAGCGGCCAAAGTAATGACTGACTACTCCGCATTTTGTAAACTTGCCAGCTGCACAGCTTAATACGATTATATTGACGAGTTCTGTCTATTTGCGTGCTGGTCATAAAAGTCGTCTGCAGTTTTGCATCGACAGCACGTTGGAGTGATCAGATGAGACTTCCTGACGCATTCTGTATAGATCGCTTTGGACGGCGTTGCTGTCTGTATACACTGATGTAGGGCGAAATGAGTCTTCTTGCTATTTGTTCATGTTACAAGACGACTCATTTCGTGGTGGAGGGTCACAAATTTTAAGGAAAACGAAAATTATAGGTGCGTTTAGGATATCTGTCAATCCTGGGTAAAACCACGAGGGTTGATATGCCCCCAAACCCTAGATCCACCACGCTAGCGGATCCGGCTAGGGTCTTTTGTAGGTCAACCAATCAGCCTTTCTTTTCATCAGCTTTTAAAATACGTGTTGCAGGACTGAAGGAAAAAAATTCTCTGACGGCTGCTGAGTCTGTCTCCAGGTTGTCACTCGAAAGACACGAGGCGTTGCGCACCGGGAGGATCCAGCGACCGGCACACACACAGCCCAGCCCAGCACAGCACAGCGCACAACCACATCTCTCCGACAGCTTCGCTTCCATTCATGCGCTGACGACCAAGTAAAAGACTGGCTCTTACCACACCACCCCACCTCTCACAACTGCGGCAACAGACTTCTTCACCTCGCGCGAGCTCCGGCTCAGTCCAAATGACGGATGCTGCGTTCTGCTAACCGCTGATGCAGCCGACAAAATGTCAGATGCAAATGTCGCCGTTGTCTCCCAGTCGCTGGATACTTCATTACGACCGGTAGATGGATAGTGGCTTCTTGCGACGTGCGTGGATCATTAGAAACTCGTAGTTAACTATTGACCACTGACGGACCGCTGTATACAGTCTGACAGTTAACAGCCGTTGCCCGTCACGGTGTTGGCGCGATTTTGACGACGAGAGTGAGAAGTGAAATATGACGGCAGGAATGTTGACCAGTCGAAACGTGACGCTGGATGTTGAGGAGACTGAAAAAGTGAGTGTTCCGTTTTTTTTTTAAATTTGAGAGAGAGAGAGAGAGAGAGAGAGAGAGAGAGAGAAAACAAAAAATGAAAGGAAAAGAAGAAGGAAAAGAAAAAGACGCCCCCCCCCCCCCAAGATTTTTTCCTACCGGCATGGTTTTCAATGTTTTTGCCTCAATCTCGCCTTTGTCGGGTACTTTTTTTGGGTTTTTTTTGCCATTTATCCGTTTCTTTATTTATCATTATTATTATCAGTTGTGTGTGTGTGTGTGTGTGTGTGTGTGTGTGTGTGTGTGTGTGTGTGTGTGTGTGTGTGTGTGTGTTATTGCATCACATGTCACATCACTGTAACGAGTGACAAATTACGTCTCAGCTATAATCACTCCGTCTGTTGGGTCCACTGAATGCGACAAGCTCATTTTACTGAGACCAATTTTCAAGGAAATCTTTCTTTTGGGAGCCATAACACCTACAACTTCAAACACACTACTTCCACGTTTACTAAGCCAACTTATGTTTTGGCACAGTTTCGCTTGTGAGTGCGCCTGAACGCTCGAAATGCTCGACCGTGATGATTAGTACAGCTCTTAATGCGATACCATTTTGTTTATACTTTACGCGAGCGGTCGGACATTATTCAATTCTACGACTGAGCGGTTAGTGTTGCTACAACACTCTCGCTCCGTGTGTTAACCGACATTGAGTACGCTTCTGTTGGCTCAGTGCCAGCATTTTAAGATGCTGTCACCGTAAAGGTTAGGTGTCTAAGTGGTGTGATGTTGGACACGCGCGCGCGCGCGCGCACACACACACACACACACACACACACACACACACACACACACACACACACACACACACACACACACACACAAGTTTGTTGTTCCTAACCAGGGATCGAACTCACACACACACACACACACACACACACACACCGTGGCACGCACACACACACACACACACACACACACACACACACACACACACACACACACACACGCGCGCGCGCGCGCGCACACACACACACACACACACACACACACACACACACACACACACACACACACACACACACACACACACACACACACACACACACACACACACACACACACACACACACACACACACACAAAACAGAAAAAAAGCTCAGAGCAATTCGGCTGTGAGCGTAAAAATCATAAAGATTGGGTCTTTAACCGATTTCGCGCGTGACATCCTGATTCTGAGGCGCATTGAAACACCCGACGATCTAACTAGCGCCCATTATTGCTACCAGTTCTAGCTGAAACAGCGCCACATTGCACTCGTCACTGAATTTCACCAGTTTTACAACAGGTTCTGTCACGGCTGGGTGTCTGCGCAGTGGCTTTCAGTTCGTGTGATTGAGGTCAACGCTGATGTCAGCATGTTAGAAGGGTGGGTGGGTGTTTGGGGATTTAACGTCCTTTTCCACCACACAGGGTGATATCAAAGACGGGGCAACGATGAAAAAGCCAGCACAAATATTTGGCCCCAGCCGGGATCGAACTCACGACCCGAGCATTAGAAGTCCAACGCTCTACTATTCGACCACCCCGGCTCCCCCAGCATGTTAGAAGCACTATCTTTAACATCACCGAAACGGTTGTTAATTAAATAAAAGCGACATAAAAGGGACAGAAACCACTTAACTTTGACAAAGGACGGCACAGGCCAACGTTTCGGCTTTCGCCTTCTTCAAGACATAAACAAATGGGACATAACTTCAACAAACAAACAAAAGGTAACTCTGCGGACGTACTGACATACACGGCGCGGGAAAAAAAACAACAACAAAAAACGGTGGGCGAGAAAAGGACCAGAAAAAATAGTAAAAATATCACAACACTCATCCTTTGGTGACAAAAGACCATGACGTTAATTAATTCAATTAATTAAAGGTCGTTAATTAATTCAATCGTCGCTCATTAGCGATCTTCGGCATCCCGTTCTCTTGTTTTCCTAACAAGAAAGGTTTTGTTGTTGTTGTTGTT
>JACVVK020000199.1:45000-62500 GCA_018292915.2 Batillaria attramentaria | reverse complement strand
ACGGATTGCCTGTACGTGTGGGGGAACTTTATGAATATGCCATCGATAAGGACAGGCACGTGACTTCACCATGGCTGGAGAACGCTTCATCAAATATATATACGTATTCAATTCGGTGTTTATCAACCTACGCACTCGCGAAGTCCTTCGACTTTGTAAAGAGCCGAGAGTTCATCAAACCTACGTCTCTCGTCAATGTGTGAATCGGGGAGTTCTATTGACGGTAATTCCAAGCAGCAGACAGGCACACAGTGGCACACACACCCCCCACGTTGCTTGTCCGCCAGCCGGTCTATTGAACACTGGAGAAAGAAATTGAGTTACGGCCCTCAATATAACCGCTGTCGGGAAGGTCTGCCAATGGACTGCATTGAAAACTGTTGCAGCAGAGTCAGTATAGTTGTTTTGCTCGCTGGCGGACAGGGCAATGGCTGATTGAGGACTGTGCAAGTCGCAATTTATTTCAGGCACTGGTGCGGAAAGTTTTAAAAAAGAAATATAAGCTATAGAACTTTCTTGCACCCTGTCGTAACTGTTGCTGAAGTTCAGAATTGGTGTTGCTTCCATCCTGTGTAGGTGGTGTATGTTAAGATCAACAGGACTCTGTTTTTTTTTAATACAGAATATACCGTGCAAAAGAGAACACTTTAGTATGGACGCAGTCAGTTTACACACACACACACACACACACACACACACACACACACACACACACACACACACACACACACACACACACACACACACACACACACACACACACAGTACAACAGAGACCCATTCTTTGTTGATATGTTAAAGCTTGTGGAGTCTTTGAACCGCAGCGTAGTTTGACTTGTGTTTTGATTGGCTAAGAATTCTCGCGGTGGAGAGGTCTGTTGGAGAGAGCTGTTGGAGCAGTTATTGAGAACAAAAGAGGGGTACCCGTTCCAGATCAATTGAGGCGTAGCGGTTATGGTCGAATGAGTTGTAGGAACTGGAAAGTATACGTTTAACTGACGAATGAACACGACTTGTGATACTGGGGTCATAAGTGCCCAGCTGTAGTGGATAGAGACTTGAGATAATAATAATAATAATAAATTTCATTTATATAGCGCACTTCTCAGACACAGTGACTCATTACGCTAACACACGTCACTCATACACATTCATACCATATAGACCAACACGTCAATCAATACCGTGCATCGAGACACATCAGTGGAAGGCCTGTTGAAATAAGTGGGTTTTCAGTGCAGATCTAAAGGCTGATAAAGATGGTTGTTGTCTCAACCCCATAGGCAGATAGTTCCAGACTGTAGGGGTGGCGAACCGGAAACATCGTTCACCATAAGTTTTCAAGTTTATCTTAGAGATTTTGAGTAGCTTTGAGATGGTCCAGTGGCTAAAGCCTAGGACACGAAATCAGAAAGTTGTGGGTTCGAATCGAGACGGACAAATACTGTGAAGAGGGGCGTACAATATCGCAGAACCACATGTGAATTGGAAGGTCCTGTCCCGTACGTATACAAACGAAACACAAACGTTTGGTCTTTCAAATACCCAACAATGCCATTCACTCACTCACTCATCTAACCACCCACTGACTAAACTCACTCACTCACTTATCTAACCACCCACTGACTAAACTCACTCACTCGTCTAACCACCCACTCACTCACTCTCTGACTCACCTAACCACCCACCCACTCACTCACTCACTCTCTGACTCACCTAACCACCCACCCACTCACTCACTCTCTGACTCACCTAACCACCCACCCACTCACTCACTCGCTGACTCATCTAACCACTCACTCACTCACTCACTCACTCACTCAGCTCAGCTCAGCTCATCGTTCATGTTAGACCGCGCACAAACTCCCAGAATTGCCCGTGCTACCTATTATAACTGAATCCCTCTGATCTTCCCTTTCTTCTGAAATTGTAACAGTACATTCTCATTTCTAGACGCCCCTAGTATGACCCTCTCTTACAGATCTCCATAGGAAATAATCAGCTCTGCAATCCATTTAACGATTCTCATCTCCAGATGGTTATTAATAACACGAGTATTTTCCTTATCGTGTAGGCCTGCATTGGAAATAGAGCACTCTGTACTTCATTTTTCACGATCAAAGTTAAAACTGGATTAATTATTTAATTCTAATCTGGTCCGTCACGGTCGAGGACGTACTCGTGAATTTTTACTGATTGATAGACCTGGCTGTTCGATGCGCCGTTTCCTTCCTCACTCCTCCCCCCTCCCCCCAAGCCCCCGCCCCTCTCCCCGCCCTCTTCCCCTGGCCGTCACCGTTCCCAGCCCAATATTGCTCTCCCTCTCTACGATGAATGCATCGCCTCACATGCAGACATAGGTACAGTGGGATGCATGATCAGACATTTAAATCACTTGACACGTAGTCAGTCATGGATCTGGCCGGCAGTTTCCGCGCGTATGACTGGGTAAGGAGGCGTTTTCCCCTTGGGTAAGAACACGGGGGGTAAGCCTAACCAACGGGAGTGTTTCCGGTGCTACCCCGCTTCAAAAGTTTCAGAAGTTTTTTTTTCCTATTAGCTATATGAAGAAATACATACTAAGAACGACTGGAGCAGCTGACCGCCGTTAAAAAGAAAATGCTCAGACAGACGACTTTGACTACTGCGGGGATGGTCGAATGGTAGAGCGTTGGACTTCTAATGCTCGGGTCGTGAGTTCGTATCCCGGCTGGGGCCAAATATTTGTGCTGGCTTTTTTCATCGTTGCCCCGTCTTTGATATCACCCTATGTGGTGGAAAAGGACGTTAAACCCCCCAAACACCCACCCACCCTTGACTACTGCGTTAGTACAACGCAACGACGTGTGTGCATAGATGGAGTCTGCGTCAGAACTTTGAGAAAAGAAGGGTCTTCAGGTGGCTCCTGAAAGACTCGGTGGAGGTTCTAGATTTCAAGTAAGGCGATTAGATAGAGCGTTCCACAGAGCAGGGCCGGGCAGAGCACTTGAAGGAGCGAACTCCAAAGTGCTTCTTGGTGGTGGAGTTGTCGTGAAACCCAGGGATCAGTGGACAGGCGGGACTGAGATGAGGAGCGAAGCGTGCGGGATGGAGTATATGAAGGGATGAGCTCAGAGAGATATTGCCTGAAATTTCCATGGACACAGGAGAACAAAAGGGACAGAAATTTGTGGTCAATGCGAAGTTTGACAGGCAGTCAGTGCAGGGATTTTGTTTTGTTTCGGGTGTTTTTTTGTGTGTTTTTTGCTTTTTTTTTTGACCGAGTCACAATTCGGTGTATAAAAACTTTTGAAGCACGTAGCACCGGAAAAACTCGGGTCCATTTTTGACTACACCCGCATGAGGACTAGCTCTTTCCAGGGAATTAAGAGGCATTGCTGTTGTAATTGAAAAGTCCCCTCCTGGGTGTTACGGGCAAAGGGTTGCTCCGTGATTTAGCGGACAATGGGAGCCATATGCCATGCGCTGATATCGACCAAGGCATGAATAATAAAACCTCAACCCTTTTAACTATCAGTCCCAGTTTCCAAACTAATAAGACGACGGGACAGGATAGTGCTCGCTCGAAAGAACATGTGAAAACATCGAGGAAGTTCTTGCTGCGACCGACGGACATAGGCGCTTAAGATTTCAATTCGGCTATTCACTTTTGTCCGAACAGAGAGAGAGAGAGAGAGAGAGAGAGAGAGAGAGAGAGAGAGATATGAAAAGGAACTTAATTTTTCAAGGATAAAAGATTAGAAGCGCAGTCCTGTCTTTCACATTGTCCTTGCTAATCTACAGATGTTTACCCCCCCCCCCCCCACCGCCCCCCCCCCACCCCCACACACACATTATACATCTCAGAGAGAGAGAGAGAGAGAGAGAGAGATTCACCACTGCACCCCCCCTCCTCACACACACACACACACACACACACACACACACACACACCTCAACTTGCACGAGCTCCTCTGTAGTAACGAACATATGATGGTCTCAGTAAGAAGTCAAACTAGTGCAGGGTCACGTGGGCGTTCATTTGCATAGAGACCATTTTCCCCAAGATGGCCGTAAATCCCGGTAATCGACATACGGGGATTTGCCAAGGAGACCGCATGCATGCCAACTCAGCTGCTTGCCAGCGCCGTTGCGTGGGGACAATCGCTCCCTCGCGAGATAACGCGAGACGCCGAGGTAACAGCAAAGACCCTCTGTAGTACTGATGATCTTTGATAACAGGAACTGTTACCGTAGTACATAGAACAGAAAGGACATCGTGGTAACTTGGAGGGGAAGGCCGTCCGTGGTATAGCCAAGAGCTAATTTCCTGTCAGAAAAGCAACTTTAGTTCATACGTTCATTTTATGTTTGTTTGTCGCCACCGATTTTGACAACTTTTTAAGGAGCCACTTTCATATAAATATCAAAGACAATGAGTTGATCCTGGCATGGCGACCTAATATATGATGATGATGATGATGATGATGAAGACTTGGTACCCTAACTGAGTGCTCTCGGCGCTGAGGGAGAGGATTTAAAAAGAAAGATAGTATAGAAAAAAAAGGTTTGCATTTATTTCATGACAGTCGTGGCTGTCGGTGTCAAGTTCTCCTTTTCTACTCGGCCTGAGTGAAACGCCATTGTATGGAAAAAGGGGGTGATTTCAAGATGAAAGACATTGATATTATGGTCTTTTTCCTCAAATGCGGTCAATGAACTAACTGCTTTCTTTCCGTGTTTCAGTCATATCAACGTATCCCGGCTGGGGCCAAATATTTGTGCTGGCTTTTTCATCTTTGCCCCGTCTTTGATATCACCCGTATGTGGTGGAAAAGGACGTTAAACCCCCAAACACCCCCCCCCCCTCAGTCATATCAAACTGCACGTGCTTCCCTCGCTGTAGTAAAGAGCTTGCCAGGTCAGTGTCATGTGTTGTGCTCATTATGCCGCGGGACGCGATTGGCTGAATTCTGGGGGCTCGGCACTTCTGACTGACAGGAGTGTAGTCGTCCATTGTGGTGTCCTTTTGCGGCTTGACGTGAAAAGTTTTAACGTTTCAGTTCTTCCCAGGGTACCACTGGCGTCCCACTGTTTCTCCGTAAGGCCGATGTCACACGGAAGTGTTTGTAGTCCGAACAAACAGCGAACATGATGCTTTTCCGTGTTTCTCGTGTGACTTGCGGCTACAACATGCCTTTGGCCTAATTTTTCCAGAGCTTGTTTTACTAACTGTTTTCCGTGTTCCTTCGAACACAAACGTCTCCCGTGCGTCACGAGCCTATAGCCTCTTAACTGGGCACAGCGCGCGAAACACACATGTGCACATCACAGTCGTTGCGCTCGGCGTGTCTACTAACTACAAAATTGAACACAGCTGTGCTCGGTGACAAACCGATTGAAGATGCACTGTCCGCCATGTTTGCGCGCCGAGTGACGTAGAACAGCCAGTCAGAATCTGTTAATAATAATAATAATAATAATAATATAACATTCTTATATAGCGCAGTATCCCCAAGAAGTGAGCTCAACGCGCTTTACAATTTCTGACTAAACTAATAAAATCAATAACTCATACTGTCATCACACACACACACACACACACACACACACACACACACACACACACACACACACCCTGCCATTCCACCAGCATAAGGGCTCAGGATGGGTCAAGGTCAGTTGAGAAACTAGTTATAGGATAATCTGAACAGGAAGGTTTTGAGTTTGGCTTTAAAATCAAGTAAGTCAGAAGCATTTCGAATGCACAGGGGCAGAGAATTCCAGATTACAGGGGCTTGATACTGAAATGAACGTTGTCCAAAGGATTTAGTGTGGGTCTTAGGTACGACAAGAAGGCGTTCGGAGCTGGAGCGAAGGGACCTGGATGGTTGATAGACAGTTAGTAATGAGGACAGGTAGGCAGGCAGTGTGCCATCAAAAAGACGAAAAGCTAGTGTAGCAAGTTTGTATTCTATCCTGGCCTTGATGGGAAGCCAGTGTAGCTGAGACAGGAGTGATGAGACATGATCTTTCTTAGACCTCTGAAAGATGACCCTTGCAGCATTATTTAAAATTCTCTGAAGTCGGGTCAACTCTTCGGCAGGCAAGGCAGCCAGTAAAGAATTACAATAATCTATTCTACTCAGAATGAGCGATGTAACAAGCTGAGTGGTGGCAGACTGGGTCAGGAAACCTCTCACTGAGCTAATTTTGCGCAACTGGAAGTTGGCTGCTTTACAGATGCTGGTGATATTATAATGCATGGAAAGTGTGGAATCAAAGTAGACACCCAAGTTGCGTACACAGTTTTTGAAGGTGACGTCAGTGTCACCGACTGTCAGACAGTTAGTGGTGATCTGCGAAAGACAATGACGAGAGCCAACACACAAGACCTCGGTCTTGCCGTCATTTAACCTGAGCTTATTGTTCAACATCCAGTGCTTGACGGATGATACGCATAGTTCTAAGTCTTTTAGCAAAAATGGAAAGACAGATGGTTTTGAATCTTTAAGCAGCTGCGTGTCATCGGCGTATTTATGAAAACAGCAATCATGCTGATTCAAAACAACAGACAGAGGCTGTGTGTACAAAGAAAAAAGCACCGGGCCCAGGACAGACCCCTGGGGTACACCGAAGCTCAGTGGAAGGGCTTTGGATTCAACCTCACCGATAATCACACGTTGAGTGCGGTCAGACAAGTATGAGGAAAACCAATTTAACACTGTGCCACTGATGCCAAAGCAACAATGCAATCTGTTTAACAAAATGTTATGATCAATCGTATCGAACGCTGCCGATAGATCCAGAAGGACCAGTACAGAAATGTTCTTATGATCAGAAGACACAAGCAATTGTAAATGGAGGAGGGCAGTTTCAGTGGAGTGATTTTTTCGGTAGGCAGACTGGAACATGTCAAGCAAACCGTTGTCCGCCAAATGCTTTTGCAGTTGATGAAGAACTATTTTTCCGAGAACCTTGGCTACAAAAGGTAAGTTTGAAATTGGAATAGTTCTTAAGGCAATCCTTGTCAAGACCTGGCTTTTTAAGTAGTGGTGTAACAAGGGCTTGCTTGAAATGGTCCGAAACACAGCCAGATGTGAGTGACATGTTCACAATTTTAGTGATTGCAGGTACAATCTCATCGATACATTCTTTAACCAGCTTGGCTGGGAGAGGGTCAAGGGGACAACTCTTCACAGGGCACTGTGACAGAATTTAACGAACAAAGACCTCAGAGACAGTTTCAAACGTTGTAAGTGGTACACCGTGGAAGGAGCCTTCAGAGGGAGCAGTGTCAACGTTAGGACTTGTTTGATCCAGTTCAGCGCGGATGTCCGCCACTTTCTTGGAGAAATAGTCACAGAAATGGTCCGGTAAATCTGAACGACTAATGTTGGTGGGCAATGAAGAGTCCTTGCTGCTACCAAAGAGCTGATCTGACACAGTCTTGGTGGATTTGCACTCAGAGAGTCGAGTGCAGTAAAAGGCACGTTTCGCTGAGCGCTGCAGAGACTTGAGGGAAGCACGATGAGCAGTGAAGATTTGCCTGTGGATGGTCAAATGTGTAGACCGCCACATCTTCTCAGCCTGGCGGAGCTGTCGCTTGGCATCCTTCACAGCATTGGTGATCCAGGGAGCCGACGGTCGATCAGTTATGCGCCTGGTCCTGAGAGGCGCATGGCGGTCCAGGATACTGCGAAGATAACAGTTGTAGTCAGTCAGGAGGGAACACTCAGAAGAGATGTTGCACATGCGGGAGACAGAGTCTTTAACGTCTTTCTTGAACCTGTCAACGTTAATCTTGTTCAGGTCCCGAGAGGTAACTGCGCGCTTGGCACGCATAGGTTTGGCAGTCACAAGGTCACAAAAAATGGCTTTGTGATCTGAAAAAGGCAGTTCCCTCACCGAAAAGGATTCCAGGCAACTGCCACTTTCCTTTACAATCAGCCAGTCCAAGGTATGGCCATGTTTATGGGTAGGTTCCTGCACTACCTGTGTGAGATTTGAGTCATACAGGACAGTTTTCAGCTGGTTGACAGCACTGATACTAGAGGCTTCGAAATGAAAGTTGAAGTCACCCATGATAACCAAGTCGCATCTTAGCTCACAGAAAGAGTTGATGAGCTCTGGAAATTCACTCAAGAATATCTTGTCAGATGACTTGTTCTGTCTGCTTGGTGGAGGACGATATAAACAAACAAAGTGCACTGATGAGTTTTGGTGAGTAAAGCGGGCTTCCACAGCCTCGAATGAAGTAAACGACAACTTCTTTGGGAACAGACAGGGCTCAAGATGTTTAGCAATGATGACAAAAATGCTACCACCCCTCCTCCCGATGCGAGGGAAGGAGAGTGGACTTGTGTGTTATGGGAGTTATGTCTGCTATGACCGCATCGTCACCATGCTCCACTAACCATGACTCAGTGATGAAGGCAATGTGAATCCGCTCATCAGCCACTAGGTCTCTGATTTCATCAGTTTTAGTCCTGCATGACTGCGAGTTGAAGTAGACAACGTTCAGTTTATCACTTGAGCGATACTGACAGCGGCTCATGCGTGAGACTGAGAGGAATTGATATATCAAACCTTTGTGGGTGCGTGAGTTCACAGTCGCAGTGTCATCTCGCGCTTGGGTAGGACGTGGAACAGATGTGATAACCGGTATGGGGCGTCCTTTTTGCTTCCTACGGCCTCCTCTAAACGGCCGCTTCCTCTTAGGGCGTGCAGAGGAACGATGCGGAGGAACGTACAGCCCATGCTGCACAAGCGAGTCGAGGACATCTTGGGAGGGGAAGTTAGCGTGATTGAGAGCCCGGAGTTCGCTCCCCTCGATTGGAGTGCCGGTGCGCGGTGTACCGGGATGGGTACATGAGTACCGTGAAGGGAGGTCGAGCGCTTGCCCGGGGACTCGCGGCGATGCACGCAGCGAAGTTGTCACTGTTGTGGAAACCACAGTCACAGTTGTGGCTATTTGAAATCCAGGTTGCTGTGATGACGCCACGGCGGCGGAAAACCCCAAATCACAACTGTGGACAGCACTGTGGCGCTCCGCAGTGCCCAGTTAAGAACCGGCTTAAGGCTTATGTTACACGGGAGTGTTTGTCGTCCGAACAAACAGCGAACATGGCGTTTTTTCCCCCGTGTTTCTCATGTGACACGCCTTTGCCCCAATTTTTCCAGAGCATGTTTTGAGCTGTTTTCTGTGTTTGTTCGGGGGGGGGGGGGGGGGGAGAGGTCTCCCGTACGTCGTTAGCCTAATAATTAAGAGAGCTGGGCCCGTATGTAGAACTCGAGGTTAATTTAACCCAGCTCTACAGGCCTAATCCAGACTAGGACAAAAGAAAATCAAAAACAAAATTAAATAAGAAAGGAAGCGAAGAAAGAAAGACAAAAATCCTTCTATAACGGCATAGGCACCTTGCTGGAATGGACCCGCTTCCCGGTTTAAAAAACCAAAACAAAAACAAAACCCAGACAATTTAAACCTAGAGCTAGTTTAGTTCGAGGTTAGACTCTAACCCGGGGCTAAACTCCCTAACCCCGACTTTTACATGCAGGCCCTGACCCCGTGTGTCCACGAGCACTTTAGCTTCTCTCAACAGAGAAATGTCGTCTGATCATATTTTAGCTGCAGGCCTCTCTTTGACCAAAAGCGCAAAACAGAATGTGAAGCCCGATTACGCCAATGCATCATACCGAGACTTGTTTTCTGGTTGTTTGCATAGGAGCTTTTGAGAGAGGAAACAGTCAGAAGTTGTGTAATATACAACCTTAATATTGCCTTCTGAAGTTCACGAGGGTGACTTTACGCCCATCATAAACCTGTACTGAAATGCCAGTGTGTCCTTTACTGGTAAAAAGACACCAGCGAGAGAAGACTCCGGGGACACGTGTGGAGTACACATAAACAACCTCTACGTACTTTTGCTGCAGACAGATTCAATTGTTTTGTGGCTGTTTGAAACCAGAATCGTGCATGCTAAAAAAAAAATTGAAAAAAAAAAAGGAAAAAAACCAAACAAACACGAAACAAGCGCTTGGTCTCTGACGTTTTGTGCTTTTTGTCGTTGTTGTTGTTGTTGTTGTTTCACTTTCTAATCCGCGGACTGGACTCTAAATAGGAACTCGTTCCTCTCATCCTCTACCCCCCCCATCCCACCCCTCCCCTCCCCCATCCCCTCTCCCCCCAACTCTACTGATTGAGAGTGTCACCCGCTCCGATAAACAAGGTCAAGGAGACGTGTCCTAAATTGCTAATGGGGTAGCCGGATGGTGGAGCGTTGGACTTTCAATGCTCGAGTCGTGAGTTCCAATCCCGGCTCATTGGGGCCAAATATTTGTTCTGGCCTTTTTCTCGTTTCCCCGTCTTAGAAATCACCCTTACATGGCGGAAACAAACGATAAATTCCCAAACACCCATGCACCCTGAAATGCAAATAATGAGGTCGTTGCCACCTCGTATTTTTGTTGTTAGCTCAAGTAAATGCTGCAGCATTTGTCTTGTCAAAGAAATGGGCAGAAAAAACAACAACAAAACAAAACAAAACAAAATAAAACACACAGAAAAGAAAGAAAGAAAGTAAAACACACACACAAAAAAAGAAGAAGAATAAGACAAAGACTCGAAATGACGCACGAGAAATCAGAGAGGGGAAAAAAAATCAGATGCAGAAAACCAGAATTCTGAAGTCTTTCTCAGACACTTGTAAACAGAGACACAGACGCATAAGTCAAGCCTCCCTCGGAGGTGTTTAAACCGCCTGTCTTGAAGTAAATGTTTTATGCGTGCATGCAGATCGTAGACCGGTTTCATGAGGTGCGCTCGAGAAACGGAAAATCCAACCCCCCCCCCCCCGGGAGTTAAAGGCCCATATACCGACACATCTGGTCTCGCAAATCGCCCTTAGCTGTTTTTGTGGCGTCTGGCTTCGTGCCCATTAGACATGCGCAGTTGCAGCGTCTCACATTCAAAGGCGACATGAGTTGAGCGACCGATTTCTGCGGGGAGAGAAATGAAATGAAATGAAACTTTATTTGTCAACGGTAAAAGACATTGGTCGAGATCGAGAGAGAGAGAGAGAGAGAGAGGTGGGTGGGTGGGTGTTTGGGGGTTTAACGTCCTTTTCCACCACATAGGGTGATATCAAAGACGGGGCAACGATGAAAAAGCCAGCACAAATATTTGGCCCCAGCGGGGATCGAACTCACGACCCGAGCATTAGAAGTCCAACACTCTACCATTCGACCACCCCGGCTCCCCGAGAGAGAGAGAGAGAGAGAGAGAGAATGACAAATGACAATGACAAATGTTTTATTTAGTTTAGACTTTTCGGCCCATGAGAGAGAGAGAGAGAGAGAGAGAGAGAGAGAGAGAGAGAGAGAGAGATTAGGCAAATGAAATCTAAAAGCGCAGTTTTCACACAAAAAAACAACAACCAAAACAACAACAGCAAAACAACAACAACAACAACAACAACAACAAACCCAACCCTCCCTCCCCCCAAAAAAACAAAAAACATCCCCCCCCCCAAAAAAAAAGCCCAAACACAACTCCCCTCAAAACAACAACAGCAACAACAACAACAACAACAAAGCAAAAAGTTAAAGGCAAAAACAAAGCGAAAAAAACCCCCAACAAAAACAAAACAAAAAACCGAAACAGACTGTGCAGGTGGAAAGGCCAGACCTTAGAGGTGTTTACTCCTTGCACTCCATTTTACAGTAAACCCTCTTCCATGTAAACATGTCGCAGACACAGACGGAGGAGTATAAAAGTGCACGGGGAAAAATGAATGCATTCCCGCTGAGAATAATGGGAACACTGTAGGACATGCTCTCCTCTTGTAGGACTGTGGCTGCCCATGTGACGAGGTACTTGCGGACCGAGGGGAAATCACTCCTCTGGTCCAGCGAGAAGGGGTGGGGTGGGTGGGTGTTTGAGAGTTTTAACGTCATTTCCACCACGTATGGGTGATATCAAAGACGGGGGCAACGAGAAAAAGGCCAGCACAAATATCTGGCCCCAGCCGGGATTCGAACTCACGACCCGAGCATTGAGGGTCCAACGCTCTACCATTCGGCTATCCCGGATCCCCTCCTGCAGCGAGCAGACATTGTGTTTGGAGTAGTCATTCTAGAAATGCCAACATTGACCACATCGGAACAGGCGCAAGCCTAAATACGAGTATTCGTGTTTTGCAATTCACATTGATGATGATGATGATGATGGTGATGACGACGACGACGATGATGATGATGATGATGATGATGATGGTGATGACGACGACGACGATGATGATGACGATGATGATGTTGCAGAGTGCAGTGCACGCAGCATGTGAGGCAGGGAATGCAAGAGAGGTGAAGAATGTACTGCAGGATGGGGAACGCGGTGTCAACACATTTCACGTAAGTAAATTATTAAAATCACATATATCAAGTAAGTAAATTAATTTTTAAAAAATTCTCTTAAGTAAATTATTAAAAACACATTTAACGTAAGTAAATAATTAAAAAAATTTGACATGAGTAAATTATGAAAACACGTTTCACGTAAGTAAATTATTAAAATCACCTTTCACGTAAGTAAATTATTAAAACACGTTTAAGCCGGATAACCCGGAGAGAAACCCCCGGTGAGCAGCCCGGCAGCCAGGAAAAACCGGTATCACTTATCACAAGCTCGACCTGGGTTTGAACCCACGCTTCATCGCCATGACATTGGTGACGGCCGTTCAGCAGCGCAGCGGCTAAATCCGACGCGCTACCTATTAGACCACCGCTCACCCCTCCTGTCACAGTCGACGCGAGCTGTGTGGGAGATTGTATTATAACGACACGTTTCTGACAAATCGTTAGTGAACTGTCGCCTACAAGGAAAGGATGCGGCGTCACTTGGGTTCTGTGAATCTCTCTACTCGACAGGGGATTTGGTCTAGTGGTTAAGGCATCCGACTTTGGATCCTAAGCTGCCTGGTTCGAGTCCCCGGTGGGCAGGAATATGTTGGGATTTTTCCTTACCATATCGAGTCAAATCCATGTGCAGACTCGTTTACGGCGCCTGTATCGCCTTCGTGTACACACGCACGCACATACATCAAGTGTGCACGCTAAAAATCACACGTTCATCTTTCGAAGAAGAGTAGGCTGTGGCCGGTGTCGTGGTAAACAGAAATACTGTCGCACGCACCAGAGTGAATAGCAGGGTGGAAGTTTGCACATAAAGTAGCGCGTAGCGGCAGCAGGCTTTCACTATTTCGTCCTCCAGCCCTGCGGCGCCGTGAGCATTTCAGCAGTGATAGATATGTGCGCCGAGGAGAAGGCTACCATACCATACCATACCATACCATGAGTTTAGCTTTATAGCCAACATCGTTGAAACGTTTGAAGAGGAGCAGCACCGGAACCACACGCGTCCATTTTGACTTATCCCCCGTGGTCCCACCGGTCTCACTCGTTACAATAGAAGGACAGATGGACCAGTCACCGATCTCCGAAGTAACAGCACGACTAGGAATGTGACTCAATGTCTGAGCAGCAGATGATAAAACAGCATGAGATACCACTCCTCACTCTTGAGCTTGACTCTGCCACCACGGGGTGTAACGTGATGATTTGTGAGGGTGGACGATTTACGATGAGAAAGCATATAATTATTATGGTTGGCGAAATTTCGCATTTTTTTTCAGCTTAGAAATAGACAGTCCTGTTTGTCTGTAAGAAAAAATACTTTTCTGCAGAAAAAATGACACTTTTCAACAGTAAAATATGGTTTTCTGTAGAAAAAATCGACAATCCTTTTGTTTAGCAGCATGGCCGTCAAACCGTTATTTTCTACAGAAAACAAATATCACTATTTCAATGTCGATTTTTTTTTCTACAGAAAAAGCGCTAGTTTGTCATATTTCGCCAATCATACATGTTCTCTCATCGTAAGTCGTTGTCTCATCGTAGACCTTCAAACCACATCGTTACACCTTGTTGCCACAACTACGTCTTCTGCATCAGACAGGGGTTACTGAAGGTGGCAGAAAGCTACTTCCATTAGTTAAATTGTTATAAGTTCTTTGTTTCAGATATGATCACGCGCACATCTTCGCGTTGTAGTAACCTTTTCTGGGCCCGTCTGTAATAGTCGAGGTTAGGGGTATTAGCCCCGGGTTAGAGTCTAACCTCGAACTAAACTAGCTCTAGAGTTAAATTTTCTGTTGTTTTTTGTTTTAAATCAAGAAGCGGACCCATTCCAGCAAGGTGCCTAAGCCGTTATAGAAGGATATTTTTCCTTCCTTTCTTCGCTTCCTTTTTTATTTTTTTTTAAATTTAATTTTCTTTTAGGTTTCTTTTGTCATAGTCTGGGTTAGGCCCGTAGCCGTGGGTTAAATTAACTTCGACTTTTACATACGGGCCCAGGTAGGTAAACGACTCGTTTCCTGCACATCGACAAATCGAAATCAGCTAGAGAGTAGCACCGAGTGTTTCCATTTTCAAATGTGAGTAGCACCGTATACACGCAGACAATTCTTGATTTACGGTCGGTCTGTGTGAAAGAATGGGGGCCGTTTATTTACCAGAAAACCACTTTTACAACAACAACAACAACAACATAAAAAATACTAATACTAAGAAGAAGAAGAATAAATGGTATTCGTAAGGCGCATTTCTTTAAATAAAACTCAGTGACACTCACGCACATTTTACAACGATGACCGCGAAGTAGTCTTTGTAGCTTGCGCGGCGTAAAGGGAGGGTGTTTGGGGGTTTAACGTCCTTTTCCACCACATACGGGTGATATCAAAGACGGGGCAAGGATGAAAAAGCCAGGACAAATATTTGGCCCCAGCCAGGATTCGAACTCACGACCGGAGCATTGCAAGTCCAACACTCTACCATTCAGCCATCCCGGCTCCCCGCGGCGTAAAGACCTGAATAACTAACTTACAACGATGGACAGATATACACTGCTGAAACTGACTAGTGACAGAGGAAAGTACTAATAAAGGACGTATGTGTACTCATATTTCACACATTTGCCTTTACCCGACAGAGATCGTCAAAAATACAACAACAACAACAACAACAACAACAACAACAACAAAACCTGTGGAATCGAATTAGCACCAGAAGAACTCTCAATTTTGACTGTACATAACGCCCGTGCAACAGGGAAGTCCCGAAGACGCATCTAATCTCCATGGCAACCAGTCAACCGCACGGCGACAAATCCATCTTTAAACCTCAGCTCCCTTTTTTCCCCCCTGGTCCTCATCAAAGCGTTGATTCTTAGGCCATTAGTTTGCATAATGGCGTTTCGGCCGTATCGCAGGTTGATGGTGATCTGGTTTCAAACTGGTGACAGCCAGGGTTTGCCCTGCAAGTAGTGGCTGCTTTTTGTGGGAGACGATGACGTGTCTAGACGAGATTGTAATCGGGGATTTACCAGCGCGTGTAGAAATTACAATGCAGCCGTAATTGTGAATAACGTTGTAATGATGGAAAGTCGTAAATGCGTGTTTTTAAAGTCGATTTCTTCCAGAGTTTTTTTGTGGTTGTTGTTGCTTTTTTACAACACGTAACTGCGTCGCGTCCTCACAGATGACTTGCCGTTGTTGTTGTTGTTGTTGTTGTTGTGGGATGAACCTTTTCATGGTTCCTCTGGATCAGAAATCTCAGTTTCACTTATATGCGCCGCTTCATCTTATAAACATATTAATGTTGTTAGAAGAATACGCGACTGATACTGTTGTTGCCTGTACATTACACCTTATGGTGCTTTTCCTCTCACCAATCGTCCTAAGAGAGAGAGAGAGAGAGAGATGATGATGATGATGATGATGATGATGATGACAACGATGACGATGAAACTTTTTTTTCAGGATAGAGCATTGAGAGAGAGAGAGAGAGAGAGAGAGAGAGAGAGAGAGAGAGAGAGAGAGAGAGAGAGAGAGAGCGTGTGTGTGTGTGTGTGTGTGTGTGTGTGTGTGTGTGTGTGTGTGTGTGTGTGTGTGTGTGTGTGAAAACCACTTCTCACCCCATTTATCAATTCTTGTGCAGGAGGGCCTAACACCATTACACGCTGCCGTCATGAGCGACAGTTCCCATGCTAGTGACGTCATCAAGACGCTGCTGGAAAGTGGCGCCGACATCAACGCGCAGACGCGGGGTGACGAGGACACTGCGCTCCACCTGGTGGTGGAAAATGGAGACTTCCCGCGCGATTTTTCCACAGTGCTGGTGTTACTGGAGAACGGCATTGACCTGTCTGTTCGAAATCGGGTAAAAGTTAAAAAGCACGTGCAACCTTCTATTTTCCTTCGGGCGATAACCGAGGAAACTTTTGAAAAAAGGAGAAGTGTCTCTTCTTTATTGTGAAGTGGGTAACTCTTTTCAAGCGAGGTAACTCAGTCAGAGCGCAGACCGCTCAAATTGCCATACTGATGCGGACAGGGGTTGGGATGGGGGTGTTTGGGAGTTTAACCTTTACAGCACGAGGCTTAATTTGGACTACACACAAATCACGAAGTGGGTCCCCCAGGACCCATACTTTTCAAAGAGCGATTTCAGTGGATATGCCTATCCCCACGATGTGGGTCCACCAGGACCCATATATTTTGTGAAGCGTGGGTCCGCCAAGACCCATACATTTTGTGAAGGGTAATGAGGTACAGCATCATATTTAAGGTGCTTTTCCACCACGTATGGGTGATATCATACTGATTCGCCCGCCAGAGTTACCGCAATGGTTTGATGACTGTTCTATACCCAAGTGACTGACCCTGATGCACTGATTAAGCGTATTCGATGAAAAGTTTTCCACGGCGTTGCTGTGTGTCTGACAAACTAACTGATACTTTAAGGGTTCTTCTTAAGAACTGAATGCTTGGTGCTACATGTTTCCGAAGTGTCTGTAGTCATGTAAAGTGCTCTACAGAGTGGGATGGGTGGGTGTTTGGGAGTTTAACGTCCTTTTCCACCACGTGTGGGTGATATCAAAGACGGGGCAACAAGAAAAGAGCCAGAACAAATATTTGGCCCCAGCCGGGATTCGAACTCATGACCCTAGCATTTAAAGTCCAACGCTCTAATGGCAGAGCTCTAATGGTAGAGCGTTGGTCTACTAATGCTCGGGTCGTGAGTTCGTATCCCGGCTGGGGCCAAATATTTGTGCTGGCTTTTTCATCGTTGCCCCGGGCCGTTTTTGATATCACCCGTATGTGGTGGAAAAGGACGTTAAACCCCAAACACCCACCCACCCACCCACCCCAACGCTCTACCATTCGGCCACCCCGGCTCCTCTAATCAGGAGAGAGATTGTGGGCAATTACGTAGAAGAGGAAAAAGGAGAACTTTCGGAAATTTCATTTTTGAATCCGTCCCATACCGACTAGCTCTGTTGATACAACGTCAGGGGCAGAGAATAAGGCTGCGGACTTGACAGAGTGTGTCTGGTGTCTGTGTTCCGGGATGTCGAGCGGTCCGCGAGCAATTCGGCTGGCGGACGCTTTGGCGATAAAATACATTC
>JACVVK020000199.1:37500-42500 GCA_018292915.2 Batillaria attramentaria | reverse complement strand
GTTGTACTTGGCACAGTTCAGTTGTACTTGGCACAGTTTCCATTTGACTGTTCGTATTTTTTTTTTCCTTTTTTGCAGCCCTACCTTATTTCAGCAGTATTGAAGAACGATAAGGCGAAGCTTATAGAGGCTGTGAGATTAGGGGGCAATCCGAACATGCTGAATCAGGTGCGTGCTTGTCACATATTCTAATCCCCTCAGAAAACCTTTGAACGTGTAAATTTGAAAAAAAAAACGACCCCTCATATTTAAAAAAATCGATTTGATTGCCATAATTGTTTGTACTCTACTGCTTAGATTATGTGAAAAACTATGGTATGGTATGGTATGGTATGGTATGGTATGGTATGGTATGGTATGGTATGGTAGACTTCTCCTCCACGCACATATCCATCTCTTCTAAAATGTTCATGGCGCTGCAGGGCTGGAGGATGAAGCAGTGAAAGCCTGCTGCCGCTAAGCGCCACTTTATGTGCAAACCTCCACCCTGCTATTCACTCTAGTGCGTGCGACAGTATTTCTGTTTTCCACGCCACCGGCCACAGCCTACTCTTCTTCGAAAGATGGACGACTCGTGGGAGTTTTAGCGTGCACACTTGATATTTGTGCGTGCGTGTGTACACGAGGACGGGACAGGCACCGTACACAAGTGTGCACCTGATTTTGACCCGATTTGGAAAGGAAAAACCCATCCAAATTCCTGCACACCAGCGATTCGCATTATCCTCCAAATTGGAATACATTTGATTGGGCTTTTGTTATGGTAATTTGAGTTTTGGCAAGTGTTCTTGGCTTCTTGTTAGGAGGTTAATGTGCAGCACGTAACACACACACACACACACACACACACACACACACACACACACACACACACACACACACACACACACACACGAGTTGTTTTTTTTCTGTTTTTGGGTGGGTGGATGGGGGGGGGGGGAGGGTGGAGAGATTTAGGGAAAACAACTACAAAAAGTAGTCTGTTCTGAATCCCTAGTTTAAAAAAAAAAAAAAAAAATTACTCGCCCCTCCCCCTCTTCTCTTCTGACTAAAGAGACATGACAAGAGTGATCTCCCTTACCAGAACCCGTTTGAGAAAAAACGCTCGAGATCTGAGTGGCAAAAGAACAGAATCAAAATATGTTTATTTTGGCCTAGCTCTACACACCGGGATGACATAACACGCACTGACAAGAAGGCTTTGCAAGTCTTCTATGATTCTTGCAATTTGAGCAGGATTTCTGTGGAGGGGTTATGGCGAGAAGGGACAAGAGTTAGACAGGTGTGTGTGTGTGTGTGTGTGTGTGTGTGTGTGTGTGTGTGTGTGTGTGTGTGTGTGTGTGTGTGTGTGTGTGTGTGTGTGAGGGGGGGTATGGAGGGGGAGGGGGGAGATAGAACGGATGGGGAAAGTGCCTATACATCTAGCTGTGAATTTTTTTTTTTTTTTTTTTTTTTACGAAAAGGAAGAACGCATTATTCACCAAACCGATCTCCTAGCAAATCCTGAGATTAAGTTGTCACTAGTAATCAAGAAACCCATAATATACACTCTTTTTCGGACGTAAACGTCGACATTTTTACAGATTATATGTTTTCAATGTAAAGCATATTGATGCATGTGGTTCTACGCATTTTTGCTGTGGTTTACAAGATTACTGTCTCGTCTTTTGTTATTTCCTGCTGATGTCCACAGAAATACATATAAGGGGTGGAGTGGGTGTTTGGGGGTTTAACGCCCTTTTCCACCGCATACGGGTAATATTAAAGACGGGGCAACGATGCAAAAAGCCAGCACAAATATTTGGCCCCAGCCGGGATACGAACTCACGACCCGAGCATTGAGAGTCCAACGCTCTACCATTCGGCCACCCCGCCTCCCCAGAAATACATATAAAGATTTGTTTCCCAAAAGAGGGCATTGTCCAGACAGAGTCTGTTGTGTAGGTGGAAGGAGATAAACTGCTTTCCAAAAGACGGCTATGTTGTCTAGGACGAAAAGATTCGATTAATATTCCCAGTTTCATCAATATTCCCAAGGTAAAAGAAGTGATTCTGTTCATCAGTCAAATCGTCAACAGTAACAATAATTTAGCTGGCCACTGTCACGCCCGTTCATTGTCCCATCTTAACTGCCCTCAATGTATACAAAAAGTATTACTGAACTGAATTGATTTGAATGTGTAGGGTAAATTTAAACAAATTCCAATGTCCCACTTTTCTGCAACGCTAGCAGCGACCATGTACCCCCTCATTCCTCTGTCGTCTGCAAGCTCTCGTGCATGAATACTAATAGTCCACATGTCAGGTTCGTTTTGCACTGTTTTCACTATTACCTGGCATGTAACTTGTACACAAAGCCAACAACCAGCCCCAGACTGCCATTTTGTACTGCACACAAAAACGGGCAAAAATTTCTGTACTGTATTACGGTATAACGGTTACTACATGCCCCGGAAGTTACGGGTGGCGTGTAACCTGTACATTTACATGTATAGCGTTAGTAGGCGATAGGGTACGTCGTGTCGCTTCCAGGTCCAGCGATTTGCGTGCTTAATACTGGTACGTTTCACCAACCACCAAACTTCAACAAGAAAACCAATACCAATACTGATGTAGAATCGCGAAAAGTCACTGCATTTCGATGGAAATTTCTAGACCATCCCAGAACATGCTGGTGCAGTAACGTCAGTAGATTACGTCACCTTGGAAAGATTTCGAACTTGCCAGTAAGTTGAGGAATGTTCTAGATCTGACCTGTTTAGTATATAAGCAGCCCTGCACGGCGTTCTGGGTTCTTTTTCTTTTATGAATTTGTTCTCCGGGCATCTTCTGTTAATAAAGTATTGGAGTTGAATTCTGTTGTATCCCGTGTGTTCTCTGCGAGTGCACGAAGAGCGCGGCATAGCAGGAGTAAAATACAACAAATACCAAGTCAGGAAGCAAATTGACGCGAATAAGTCTGGGGTCGTACACCAGTCACCTCACTAAAACAATCATAATTAATTCATGTCTGCATGGATTTAAATTTGGTTTAGTGGGAGTGTTGCACTTTGATTAAACTCGTGTTTGCTACAATAAGAACCGTCAACGAACCATTAATCTTGCCTGATTTTCGCATACAGGACCAAAACCGAAAAAGAGTCAAAAACGTGGAATACGCGTGCGCGGTACAAAATGTGCTACCCAGCCAGACCAGACTAGAGATTGCGAATATTTCACTAGTTATGTAGCTGTGATGTTGCAGGTTGATGATAATACTTTCTTCGTACTTCTGTCTCTGTCCTCGCATTGCAGCATGGGGCTGGAGCTATCCACTACGCCATCACGCACTGCACCCTTCCAGTAATGGATGTGTTAGAAATTCTAGCGGATGCTGATGCGGATGTCAACCTTCGAGATTACGTGAGTTCGTTTTGAGATGCTGTTGTGGAAACACTGTTTTGGACTCAGCGGTTTTTTGTTTGTTTCTTTTTTTTTTTTTTTTTTTTTTTTTAAATCTGAATACGTTAGTCAGGCATACAAAACGCTGTGGACAACTTTTCGTCGAATGCGCTGAAAGATCTAAGCTCCCAACAGAATGCTTTCCGAAGTACGAAAAAAATTTACAGAGTCGATCGTGCAAGCACAATTAACTCTGTCACAGTTGCAGAGTTCACACAGTGTCCAGAAACAGCGACAAAACCGTGCCGAAAAACTGCCCCCACTTCCTGTCGGGGTCCGTCCACGCTACTGTGCACAGTTCTTTGATAATCTGTGCATCAGAATTGTAACAGCAGGGTCTCCTGAACTAACCTTGTGTGTTACCAGGAGGGCGACAGTGCCTTGAACCTGGCCATCAAGAGCAAGAAGCTGCGTGAATCTGGCCAGATGCTGGATGTGGTCAGGTTCCTCTCCAACTGTGGTGCCGACCCCAGCTTTAAAGATCTGGTGAGTGCGCTAAAACTGACTGAAAGGTCTTCTGAATCAGCGAAACCATGTGACTCAAAGAGTGTTTTTTTATGTTTTAATATATATATATATATATATATATATATATATATATATATATATATATATATATATATATATACACATACATACAGAAGGCATAGGCATAGACATACGGGAAAGGGAGGTACCCCCCCCCCTCTCACAAACGAACAAACAAACAAAAGAACAAAAACGGAAAAAAAACCCAGTGTCAACTACAGTTCAAAACCTAGAGTAAGTATACATGCGTAGTTAAAAGAGGTCATCTGTGAGGGTGTTGGCCTACTTAGACGACCGAATAACGTATTAGTTTTGTCATTACTCAAGTTGTTTTTTCATTCTCCCCCCCCCCCCTCCTCCCCACCAGCCCCCGCCACTCTGACCTGCCTCCTCACCCCCTCCAGTAATCACAAACAACGCCGTCTGAACTGATTTTTGTTTTGTGTTTGCGATTTGTTGGGAATGAAAATGCCCGCCAGTCACAGCGGGTGAAACAGTTCGAATGTCTGATGAGAAACGGCTCATCCCCTGCAAGATCAAGGTTAGGAAGTGTAAAGGCATAGTGGTCGTTTTTAGCAGTGGGCTCAGCAGTGAGGGTGGGTGAAACATCTCGAATGTCTATGATGAGAAACTGTTGAATTTCCTCCAAAACAGGTCAAGGTTAGGCAATGTGTATAAAAAAGAACTACCAATTTGCGTGGTGATTGAAATGCATTCGGATCTGTTTTAGCAGAGGGCGCAGCAAGTTGGATAAATATATCCGGGCATGGAAACAAATTATTGCTAGCAGCAGGTGTTCTTCAAACCTGACCGCACAATTTTTATGTGCAGGTTTTAATACATACCAGACGTGAGACAATGCACAAAAGTTTATTATTGATTTCACCAGAGGAAATACAAACAGGTCACGGATATTTAAGGAAATGGTAATGACTGCGAAGTGGTTACAAGTTAAGCAAATAAAAGCGACATAAAATCGACAGAAACCACTTAACTTTCACAAAGGACGGCACGGGTCAACGTTTCGGCTT
>JACVVK020000199.1:0-35000 GCA_018292915.2 Batillaria attramentaria | reverse complement strand
ATGATTGCTTACGTGATTTGGGAGTTATCGCCCTTTTGAGACAAGTTAGTTGTCTTTCGTGTACAGGCGTAATATTTATTTAAATCACTCAATTTTTTGGCAGTAGATAGCTTGAATACGGACTCTGAACAGAGTCACTACTAGAAAATGGTCGCTCTTATGGTTTTCATGTAAACCGAGCCTGAATTGACATTGCATGTGAACCCAGTTCAGATGCCTATTTCTCCAAAAATACTGAACCGATCGATTTCAAATTTGGGGTTTCTAAATGAATCAAGATTGTTGAATAGAAGGCCCGATCCAGATACGATTGCACACATGATTTGCGAGTTATCGCCCTTTTCAGAAAAATTGGCTTTCTGGCGTTTAAAGGCGTAATATTTACCTAAACCACTCCATTTTTTGGACATAGATAGCATGAATACGGACTCTCAACTAAGTGAATTTTGGAGGTTGTCGCTTTTATACTTTTGGCGTAAGCCCTACCTGATGAAAGTGCTGGTGAACACACTTTAGATCTCAAAATCGCTCCTACTATACATAGATAATGAGCCTGGGGTGCCATAAAAAATATACAAAAAAAATCAGAAAAATTCACTGCAGCCGTTATCGTCAGTTGACTCGAAAATTTGTACTCACAGCACATTTCCTCTGCAAGCCACACGCCTCACAAACATCGAAGAAGAGACGCACGCGCACTGACGTAAAGTAAGTGCGTCATGTTTGATTGACGTGATGCTGTTTTTTCTTGGGGGTGTCTCGCCACTTTCTTTCGGAATTCCTCTGTTTGGAGACGTGGTGTTGTATTTTACTTATGCTATGTCGCCATCATCGTGCACTCGCAGAGATGATACGGGATACAACAGACTACAACTCCAATACTTTATGAACAGAATATGCGCGGAGAACAAATTCATGAAAGAAGAAGAATCCAGAACGCTGTGCAGGGCTGCTTACGAACTGAACAGGTAAGATCTAGAACATTCCTCAACTTACTGGAAGGCTCGAAATCTCTCCAAGGTGACGTAATCTACTGACGTTACTGCACCAGCATGTTCTGGGATGGTCTAGAAATTATTTTGCATCGAAATGCAGTATCTTTTCGCAAGAGTCTCTACAACTTGACATGTGGAAAGCGGGAATTTCAGTGGGTTTCGTTTTTGCCACTGACTCACACTCAGAAGCATAATGCAAAGATCTTGGAAACATAAAGATAGTTCACTTACCTCCCTTTGAGGGACAACGCGTAAGAGTTGTAGCGCGCATCCCGCAGATCTACGCAGTTGTTTGACCCAACCCTACACTAGCCGCCGTAAAACATTTTAAGAAAATAAACAAAAACGAAGATGTCAGCGACTGACAGGTGGTCTCCCCCCATATATTTCGCATGTGTTTTAGGCCTATGGAAAACATAAGTACTCTCAAAGTTCCGGAGGACGAACGAAAGATCTAGTTTGGCTTTCACTGCTGTACGTAGGCTACGCAGTGCATTTCGTTCGATGTGTTCAAGTAAAACTAGTACGGAACACAGAAAGATCGAATGTGCGAGAGATCCAAAGATGGACGCATCCGCTGAATATTTCCTGCTAACTCAGCATTAATCATATCTGCGACCGACGATCCAGCAGATTCTATGTTGTGATATGGTTTTACAATGGTTAGAATGAAGTTCAGCCGGATGATTTTGTTCTGTGTGTGTGTTCTGAATTTAGATGCAGGTAGACGCTAGCACAATTTAAGTCACCGTGATTTGTAAAGTTGTCAGGGAAAAAACTTACGCTGTATCTGCGTCAGCCGCGTGTGTTTACTGTTAGTTTACACTGCATGCACACGTACCACTTGAGGTCTTTTTTTTTCTTTTTTTTTGACAAGAAAGCGAAAAAAAAAATGTTTGTTTTTCAACAAGAATACCAAAAGAAGTATTTCCCCGTTTATATTTGTCTGTTATTTGAACAATTCGGCGCAGAACACAATTGCATGCTTTTGTGATCGCTTTCCACTTTCCGCCATGCTGTCACTATAGGGGCCAGATCTAGGATGCGCGCTAATGCGGGCAGACAACTCTTCGCGTTGTCCCGCTATATGTCTCTCTTACGAGGGCAGGAGTGACGCGTCTTTCTGATTCCAAGGTCTTTGCATAATGTGTGTGTGTGTGTGTGTGTGTGTGTGTGTGTGTGTGTGTGTAGGGGGAGGGGGGGTGCGTGCGTCCGCGGGCAAGCGCGCGTCTAAGGCGAGAGAGAGAGAGAGAGGGTCTCTTCTCCGATACCAGTAAGCAATCGTCTGTCAGTCAGGTCTGCGGGAAGTAACTCTGTCAAAGGGGAACGACTTTATTACAAGAATTCATTCACCCATGTAGAACCTCGCATACGCCAACAAGTTGTGACGTCAACCAGCTAGGCGAGCTCACACGACCTCATGTGTTTGGGTTTTTGCAAGTGCATAGAGGCACGATAAGGGTTTTCAGTACTTTCTTTATGTCAGCATGCTTGATGTCAGAGAGCTTGCGTTCCGGCGTGTGCGCGCGGGCTGCATACATGACACAACGACTACGACTGTGACTACAGCAGGTCATTGAATGGAAACAACATATTGGGCTGGTGGCCATCTTGTTTTGTTTTTTTTCGGAGACAGCTTGTAGACCTATTGCCGATGAAAGGTTATTCAGGGAACTGTGACCTTATACATTTTATAACAGCCGGCGTTCTCTGTCTTTCTGTTTCATTTTGGCGTAAGTGAAACCAGCATAAATCGATATTTTCACTGCTTTTTTGAAAACCTGACAAGTCCTATTTCAAACTATTCCAAAATAGCACTTTGACGTCATTCATTGACGTCACTTTTTCCCTCTGTCTCTTGAAGCTGAAAAGAGCACAGTTGTCATGCCAATAGATATAACTGAACAAGATTACATTTGACATCATTGTCACTTGAGGTTTCGGGAGGTACAGTTTAGGCTCATTTGGATGCTACATTTTTCCATCTCGCATTTCCACCCAAATTTTCACTTATGCCGAGGTCGTCAACTACTTCAGAATCATATCCATGGATGATAAAAAGTTAGGTCACAAGTTTTCAAACATCTTTATTCAATAAATATACACATATTCACAGTTTTGCTAAAATTATTTCCTGAAATCTTTGGCTACTGGGTTACGAAATGCACTGTACATAGTCCAGTGATATGTCCGATCAGTAGACACACAACTCCTCACATCTTAGCAACGACTACCGACACAAAGGTATCGTATTAAACGTGCACTAATGCTGTGCAGTTTGTTTTTGGTCATAGTAAGCAGCTGCCAATGGGACTGGGCAGTTTGCTCGTTTTTACTTAAAGAGAAGCCATTAAGTGTTTTTTTTCTTTCTTTTTTTACTGCCATTGAGTGGACTGAACTATGCGTACTTTTTTCTCTGTTCTCTAGCAAGATTCCTGACACGAAAAAAAGTGGACTTTTGCTTTGTATATTTGTTCAGAAATCTATCAAGAAAATAGAACCTGTTCTTAGCACACTGAAAGAAGACGTAAGTGGCGTGATTAACCTTATTTACGTGAGAATAATTCAATTCACTCGCAAATTTGACGTGCCAGAGTCACACTGTAGCTCAGTTAGTATAGTTTGCCTGTTAGGGGGTGCAAACGTATACCAGTCATTTGCAGGGGGAGCAAAATGATGCAACCCAGCTGCACGAGGCGAGGTGCATATGTATTTTGGATTTAGATCTCGCGAGTTGAAGTCGTGTGCCAGGTAACTTCGTTTCATGAATGTAACTTAAACGAAAGCATTAAACGAACGTAGCCATCAGAGGGTGAAAATATATGGTGCATGTATAGTTTCTGTTGTAATTTGTAACTGTTTCGCTTTCCGGAAACGAGCATATCGATGAAAACAGCGCGGAAATATCGCGAGAGCTGACCGGACTGAAGGGCGGGATACAATCGCCCCGCTGAGTGGAGAGCTGGAGTACAGCTGCTCCCCCTGCATGTGACTAGGATACGTTCGCGCCCCCTGGCGGACGAACTATACCAGATGAGCCACACTGTCTTCTTCTTATGCTGTAACGAGAAACCCACAAACGTTTGGCTAACTGACTACGCATTCCCTACAAAACGTTTCCTGTTGATTAATGACGCAAATGTCCTGAAATAACCCACACGTGAGTGAAACCTGACAAAACTGAAGTTCTGTCACTTGTTTGAGACACTGAAATAATGTCTAATTGTGTTTCAATGCAGTGCTCTAGCTTTGCTTCAAACAGAAATCTCCGAATAGTCATGGGCCACAGTTTAAATGTTTTGTCGAACTGACTTTTCTTGGGAAAACTCTTATTTTTAATCGGCATAGCTTCTGAGGTATGTTTTTATTGTCTTCGTTACCCCCAATGGAGGTTGGTGCGAATCCAGGGACAGTGTGTGTGTGTGTGTGTGTGTGTGTGTGTGTGTGTGTGTGTGTGTGTGTGTGTGTGTGTGTGTGTGTGTGTGAGAGAGAGAGAGAGAGAGAGAGAGAGAGACTCAAACTTGTCATTTCAACAATCTAGGAGGAAGAAGAACAAGAAGAACCGGAAGAGGAAGTAAGTTACCCCCCTTTCCGCTGGCCGCTCCATACTGACGTTCAGACATTGTAGCATTATTCCCTCATCTGTTTGTTTAGTTCAACATGGAAAGCGAAACTCGGTTTGGCTGCAAGCACTTCCGTTCGTCTTTAGCCAGCCTTATATCAACCCTGTTCCGGGTCCGTCGATAACTCTAGGCCTCTGCGACGACGGCCAAGTCGGGCTAACCGAGACCGAGTCGAGCTAAGTGATACCTAAGAAGGGAAAAAACAAAAATACTCGGTGACGAGGAAAGTGGACAGTTGCAAACAACTTTGTCCCCGTGTTCAATCACAGTATGCACAGAAGCAATGAAAACTGTCGCATTCACCAGCACTGTACATTCTCAGCCTGTTTCGAGATTATTGCCTGCATGAGTTGTCTCCCTTGCCGCAACAAGCACGCATTTTTCGTGGCAGAGCACAAAGCTGCCACGAAAAAATGCATGCATGCTGCGGGTCTGTGTATGCACGGGGGACAACTCATGCAGGCAATAATCTCTACCGAGGTTGAGAATGTACTGTGCTGGTGAATGCGACAGTTTTCACTGCTTCTGTGCACACTGTGAAATAACACGGGGACCTCAAAGTTGTTCGCAACTGTCCACTCTCCTTGTCACCGAGTAGTTTTGTTTTTTCCTTCTTAGATACCACTTAGCTCGGCTCGGTTTCGGTTAGCCCGACGGACCCGGAACAGGGTTGGCCTTGTGCCCAAACTGGTGGTTGATCAAAGGGCAGACTTAGGAGAGAAATGCCTGAAGTCATTTACTGTTGTGTCCAGTGTCTTTGCATCAGATATTCCATGTGGTGCAAAATACGTGGGTTTTCCAGGGCCCGTATGTTTTAGTCGAGGTTAGGGCTTTTAGCCCTGGGTTAGAGTCTAACCTCGAACTAAACTAGCTCTAGGGTTACATTTTCTGCTTTTTTTTTTTTTTTTTAAAAATCAAGAAACTGGTCCATTCCAGCAAGATGCCTAAGCCGTTATAGAAGGATTTTTTTTCTTCCTTTCTTCGCTTCCTTTCTTCCTTAATTTTGCTTTTGGGTTTCTTTTGTCCTAGTCTGGGTTAGGCCCTTAGCCGTGCGTTAAATTACCCTCGACTTTTACATACGGGCCCTGAACGTTATGCGTCAGTTGGTGCACGACACACATGGACTTGTTACGAGAATTGCGTCAAAACGGTGCAGAATCGCGTCATTTGCGTCATTTTGATGCAGATCTCTCAGTGCAGCACCAACCTGTGCAAAAACGCTTGAAAAATGTCCACGTGCTTTGCGCGTCATCAGATGGTACGCTGATACATGCGATGCAATTTCAAATTTTTCATCGCAAAAGTGGTAAACTGGAAAACTGGATACTCGCTCGCAGTGAACGATTTCGAACGACCGATTTTCGTTTTCGTCCATTTTGATATTCCACCGTTGTATTGAACTGACAATGGCTATACCTCTGTTTCAGGCAGCTACATTTTTGCTTATTTTTTTTATCTGTACTTTTGTTTGCATCGTGTGACGATAACATTATTTTTGTGGGAACTAAGTTTTCAGGCAGTATTAACCTCATAACACATACTTAACCAAATGTCTTGCTGTTTTGCTTACTGATGATAATTAATAATTAAAATAATAATAATAATGAATTGTACTTATATAGCGCAAAATTCTCACGAAGTGACAATGCGCATACTCCCGCACTTATACCAACAAATATGCACACACACACACACACACACACACACACACACACACACACACACACACACACACACACACACACACACACACACACACACACACAGAGAGAGAGAGAGAGAGAGAGAGAGAGAGAGAGAGAGAGAGAGAGAGAGAGCAGCTGAATCAGGAGGAGGTAAGTGGGCCTAGTCGAAAGCCAGCCGGAACAGATGCGTTTCAAGTCAGTCAGGTTGAAACGATCTATGTCTGATGGGTAATGTTTTGTGTTTAGTTTTCTGCCTGACTTAGTTATTTCCCTTAGTGCCTCGACTACCCCCTTCATAACTTTTTTTAAAAAATTATTATTTTTTTCAAGGCATACTTGAACTTCATCAGTGCTGTAATGTACGATTGTAGTGAATGCTGTCGAAACCTGCTAAAAAAGTAACTGAGTTTCTTTGTGAACAGCTTTACCTTGTATTTCCTGACCCAGCGCATATAACGTTTTGCTTAATTCTAACAATATGAATGTCTGAGGGAGAAGCGGCGTGTGTGTGTGTGTGTGTGTGTGTGTGTGTGTGTGTGTGTGTGTGTGTGTGTGTGTGTGTGTGTGTGTGTGTGTGTGTGTGTGTGTGTGTGTGTTCTTAATCGTGTATATTATTTTTGCTGTTGGACGACAAGAAGATCTAGATTGCTGGTCATTTGCCTAAAGAATGTTTGTGTAGAATATGAACATCGGCAACCAGTGAGGATAATTATACAGTATATGTAACAGTCTCCTCTGAAACTATCGATTTATGAATTTCCTTGGTTTTACGGGATTTTCGAATGCTCAGATCAGCGGTGCCTGGGTATGGTCTTTTGATTGCATATGTGTGTGTGTGCGTGCGTGCGTGCGTGCGTGGGTGCGTGCGTGCGTGCGTGCACTAAATAAAATATGTCTAAACTTAAAAAGTACCAAATCGATTTGGTTTGATTTTAGCAGCGAATACCAAGTTATACCATATTTACAAAAACAAACAAACAAACAAACAAACAAACAAACAAACAAACAAACAAACAAACAAAACGAAACAAGAACAAAACAACAACAACAACAACAACAACAACAACAACAACAACAACAACTATACTTCTTACGTCCTATGTCACGACAATTGATCGAAAGTATTGGACAGAAACTTGTCTTCAAGAGAGTGAACATGTGTTTTTCTTCAGTGGGTTTACTCTTTTCAGCGTACTAGATAACCAACTTCTCATTTGCTCGCAATCAATTGTTTCTTTGTATAGCCACCAAGGATTGAACCCGAGACCCCTCCACACAGTGAGGATGTGAGTTTGTTTTGGCCGTGTCTGCATGAACCTGCAACTGTCGCCATTAAAGATCTGCTGAAGCTAAAATAAAATGCACACATTTATTTTACTTTATTTTAGAATTATATATTAATATTATTTATTTATTTATTTATTTATTTATTTATGCGTTTATTTATGTATTTATTTCTTTATTATTATTATTATTATTATTAATCTATGTTTTTAAATACACTGTGTGCAGCCTTTTGCTTCTGCAGCAGATCTTTAACCCCTCGTATTGTTTCTGAATAGCTATCCTACATGCAAAATCACCCTCAGCTTCGCAAATGTCTTTACCCTATGTGCTTCAGTCCCTTTGTAACACTGTAAAACGGTTGAGAACACAGTTTTGTTGCATGTATGCCGCATGGCGATTATTTCACCGATGTATGTAAACAACCGGCTTTTCTTCCTAACGCCCTATTCGTTTAATATCTCCATTTACATGTATTCACGTGTTTGTTTTCCGTTTTGATTTTTGCTTCGAGGTGTGATCAGCTACGACACAGTTATATTTTCCTGTTTATGTTTTCTGACACAAACGTTTCCTTGGCTGAATCAAGCGCACAGGACTTATCAGGCAGGGGAATTTTCATTTTTTTTCAATTTTCAGCCAAATTTCCTGTTCTTTCAGCCAACAAAAATCTAAGTTTCAGCCGAAGGAAAGGAAGGGGGAAAAAGATTGCACATAGTCACGTATGGAGACAAATGCCATTTGGGACAGTCTGACTTCGTTTTTGAGGGCTTGGGTGTCAGTATTTTACTTTTTGGTGCCAAGACAGGCTGCTAAATGCCTTTAAAAATGCTAAAATTCGTTTCTCAGCTGGGGCATTGCCCCCTTGGTCCCCCATGAGGACGCTGCCTCTGCACACTGATCTAGGTTTCAGTCTTCTTTTCCCTCAGCAGTTCCCCAATCTGTCGTATCTTCCACATTGGAGGAAGAAACAGACAGCGAAGTGTTCAAAAAGCTTTACATGGCTGTATTACAGGCAAAAATTGCAAAATTTTGCGGCCAAAGAAGGCGTTGGCCAACCACTGATTGTGCCTGGGTTCATGTGCCGTCTGGCAGGGGGAGACAACTACCGTTAACCGCTAAGCAGACCGTCTGCTACACAAGACCGCCATTGTGTTGAGTGAGGAGATGAGAATCCTTGCACAGAATTAATTATTTACAATGCTTTTCGTGTGTGAGGGATACAGCAAGAGCAGCAGCTGGACTCAAGATCCTGGAGCAACATGCCTAGAGCTAGCTCTTTGGATCTGTCTTTTCCTGCGAATACGTCTGTGTCTTATTGTCTCTCTTTCTCTCCCACGCGCGCGCGCATGTACACACACACACACACACACACACACACACACACACACACACACACACACACACACACACACACACACACACACACACACACACGGGTGGGTGTTTGGGGGTTGAACGTCCTTTTCCACCACATACGGGTGATAGCAAAGACGGGGCAACGATGAAAAAGCCTGCACAAAACTTTGGCTCCAGCCGGGCTACGAACTCACGACCCGAGCATTAGAAGTCCAACGCTCTACCATTCGGCCACCCCGGCTCCACACACACACACACACACACACACACACACACACACACACACACACACACACCAACGCACGCACGCACGCACGCACGCACACACGCACGCAGGTCCACAAGTCTCCCTCCCCCCCCACCCCCCCCCCCCCACACACACACTCACGGACACACACACACACACACACACACACACACACACACACACACACACACACACACACAGGTCCACAAGTCTCCCTCTCCACCCCCTCCTCCCCCCCCCCCCCCCTCACACACACACACTGAGTCTGATCATAATTTTCATGTTTACTTCATTACTTCGTTCATCATGACGAACGTATGCACGTGTATTTTGTTGACCCCATGTGCTCACCCTCTGTGCCACCGGGTTCTGGCTGTCACTGTACGCGTTCAATATGACCCCTGCACGTGTATGTTCTTGATACGTGTATAATGCTTTCTACTGCTTGGCCGTAAATGATGGTATTACTTTTCACACATACCCAACCTTGATTTGTCTTGTGATGTTTACTTGATCAGAACTTTTTTTCTTTTCTTTTTTATCTTTTGCATTGTGTGTGTGTGTGTGTGTGTGTGTGTGTGTGTGTGTGTGTGTGTGTGTGTGTGTGTGTGTGTATGTGTGTGCGTGTGTGCATAATCTCAAGAGTGTCAAGCGTGATTATTCTGCTGTGCACATGTATCGCAGGACAATAATATCTCCACCGTTCACTTGTTGGATAAGTGATATTGGATACCAGAGTACACACAGTTTACATGAAGAACTTTTGACGGTAAACTAAGTGTCAGCGTTCTCGCCTTAATTTTGGTGATTTTATACGCGAGGTGAAAAATGGAAAACAGCAGTTTTGTTTCTGTTCGCATTTCTTGCAATACATCATCAACAACAAAACTAAACAACAACAAAACAAAAGAAAATAATAATAATGAGTATTGTATAGGCGCTTTACCCAATTTCATGAATCGGCTCAAAGCGCCGCGAAATGAACCCAACACGCACGCTCACGTGAATCATCCGCATTCTCTCACACACTGGACAGAAACACATTACAATCACGTGGTGCGAAGGGTCAGTTCAGCTATTTAAATTTCGGAATTAATTTAGAATTGCATTTATTTTTCAGATTTGGTGGGCTGAACATTTCCAAAACAAAACAAAACAAACAAAACAAAACACCAACAAGAAACAAAGAATTTTGCATTATTTAGTTCATAAATGTACCAGGATTTGTTTGTAAAAGAACATCTTTTACACAAATTACGTAATCATTTACATAGGAACCTGAACCCGAACCTGAACCCGAACCAGAGCCATCAGACGAAGAGGACGTGAGTCGCGTGCATGAAACGCTTGAATATTCATAACTTTTATTATGCAAATTCTTCTGATTAGCTTTTTGATTTGTGTTTGCTTTTTTCTGCGTTAAAGGTTTTTTTATTTTTTTATTATTGTTTGAAAAGTCTGTTTTGTTTTTAAAACATTTTGCGCCGTTTACTTTTTCATTTTTGTCTCTTCAGTTTTTTTCTGCATGAATTTCTGTCCACTACTCCCGATTAAAAAAAAAAAATGTTGTGGTTGATGGCGACCTTTCCTAACTGTTTATTCTGATCATTCGCAGTAGATGTACATTATTACATGTGCGTGTGATCAAATTTCTACATCTCTGCATGCATGACATTGCTTCCCATGGTGTCTCGGCTACTGTCTGCACTGAAATGCTTTGTACTGTCTGCATGTCGCATTTCCCTGAACAAAACCAGTATGCTCCTCTGCAGCTGGAGAGAGCCCACAGTGACATATTTCCCGATATGCGAGAAGAATAATGATGCCTTTAGTCGACTTTTCTTTTTAAAGTCTCTTAATTCTAAAATCATTAACGCTTAGGTTTCATTTACTTTATTTAACCCAATTAACGAACAGAAATTACTCATGCATTGTTTACTCACATAATTATTACATGTATTATATTTACTGAGTTCTTTTGAGTGTACAGGTGTTTTATTCTTTTGTGTGTGTGAGTATATTCAGTGCATTCCGTTATTAAACCTGCAGGTTGGGTATGATCTGACTTCAGGGTCGACAGAGGTAGCCTGCGTATAGAATAATTGTGCAAGTTGACTGAGTTGTTTGAAATTTCACAGTTGCTGATGTTCAAGCGTGTGTGTGTGTGTGTGTGTGTGTGTGTGTGTGTGTGTGTGTGTGTGTGTGTGTGTGTGTGTGTGTGAGAGAGAGAGAGAGAGAGAGAGGGCATCTGACCCAGTTCTCGACCCTACACAAGCTGATTCGTATGATTATGTATCTTAATATTTCGTTATTTACACGGTTATTTCTTTTAAAATGCATTGTTTTAAAATCTTGATAGTGCGAGTATTTTCAGGGCATCACAAGCTGTAACCAGTTCCGCTGGCTACTCGCCGAGTGTTTATTGGAACTATGTTTGCATCATCAGTGTAGTTCGACATCATGCATATTAATTAGTGTGTCATCAACGATATCACACCCACTGTTTCAGACTCAGCCGGAAGAATTTCCAGACCCAAACGCCCCAAACGCCGTAAGTTAGCCAGCTGGCTTTGTGGCCTCTTCGCTGTTCATTTCGTCTCCATTTCATTTTTCAAAATTTTGCTCTTTTCTTCTTTCAGTTCTGCGACTTCCTGTGTCTTACCTCAGTCCTCTCTGTGTGTGACCTCTTGTTCTATTATAAACCAATACATCTAAGCCACCGGGGAAACTCCGGACAGGGGCATTATTGAGAAGAGCTCTCTCCCTTTGGCGCGATTTGTAATCGGCAGAATTCTGATATACATTTTTTTTATATTTTTTTTATATACGTTACTCATGCCAAAGCGACAGAACTCCTGCCAAAGTTACTACTGCCCCTGTCATTTTCCCGTTGACTCGAAGCGCCAGTAGCTGAGATTATGTTAACTTTTCTAGTCTGAACTGAGCCAACTTTTGTAGTCAAAGCCGCCGCATATGGCCGACAGACGGAAACGTCAGGGGGAAGTATTGGAAAGAAGTCTGTGTATTTATTCATGTATGTATTTCTTGCGCATGTGTGGTTTCAGGAGGGACTGTACCCCATTCACGTGGCCGTCTTGCGACAGGACCCAGCGGAGAGAGAATCCCTCATAGAGTCACTCATCAGTCGCGGTGCTGTCGTCAGTCAGACGGCCCAGCAAGTTAGTGGTCTCTTACACGTAATATTAAACTTGGAGAAACCTATACAAACCCGAAATAGTCGCACAAGAAGACTGTCCAGTGACGAAACATTGCCACATCCCGAAGTGTCTGCACTGAAACAGACAGACGGACATGGCTTTAGTAACAGGAGTGTCAGGGGGACCTTAAAAACCAGGGCCCGCATGTAAAAGTCGGGGTTAGGGAATTTAGCCCCGGGTTAGAGTCTAACCTCGAACTAAACTAGCTCTAGGTTTAACTTTTTTTTAATCAGGAAGCGGGTCCATTCCAGCAAGGTGCCTATGCCGTTATAGAAGGATTTTTGTCTTTCTTTCCGCTTCCTTTTTTATTCAGTTTTGTTTTGGGGTTTCTTTTGTCCTAGGCGGGCGGTCTGGGTTAGGCCCGTAGCCGTGGGTTAAATTAACCTCGAGTTCTAGATACGGGCCTAGAACAACAAGAACAACAACAACAACATCAACAAGAACAACAAAATCAGCACAATTATTTTTTGAGGATTTCCTTTTTCATTCAGTCGCAGGCTTTCGGTTGTTCGCATGCATTTTCCACGGGAGACAATTTACAGCCTTTGGAGCCTCAAAGAGTAAAACGCTAACCAGAGTTGTTTCCCTTAGACCATGAAACTTGAAGACTCTCACGGTGGTTCTTTACAGTTAGATCTGCAGCGTTGATAATCAGGAAGCGTATTGCAAATTACCTGTTTTAAAAATTCATTTAGATTATAATTATAGGATAATGGGATCTGACACACCGTCTTATTTGTGGATTTGAGGTTAGATTCGCAACGCATTTACTACGGGAGACAATTTACATCACTCGAAGCCTCCAAAAAGTAAAACACTAAACTAGAGTTGTTTCCCTTAGACCATGAACTTTGCACACAATCGCGGTGGTTCTTTCCGTATCGTTGATAATTGGGAAGCGTTTTGCAAATTACCTGTTTTTAATTTATTTAGATTATAATTATAAGATTATGGGATCTGATACATAGACTTATTTGTGGATTTGAACTTCTTGCAGACTGGGAACACGGCGCTACACATGTGTGCGATCCACAACCTCGATGACACGGCCACTCAACTACTGGGTCACCGCATCGACTACACCATCAAAAACAAAGTGAGTGATTAGAGAAGAGGGGAGAAGACACGAGCGATTGTTCATGCTCTCAAATTTGTGCTTGGCAGACAAGTGTCATTTTTACTGGATAAACAATAGATATACAGTAAATATATAAATGTAAATAAATGAAAAATATATATAAAGGAAACATAGTAGTTAAAAGCCCCAACTATGTCTGAAACAAGAGCAACAACAAAACTCAATATCACACGATATCACATCCTCTTGTGAACAGCAAACTGTGTCAGTGTCTGTGAGACAATTTCATTGCTTATTATGCAAGCAGTTGCAAAACAGCCTTCAGTTCGTATGCACGCAGAAACCAATTGACATCATCAATATCGCACGATATCAATATAGATATCACATCTTCTTTTGAAGCGCAAACTGTCAGTGAGACAATTTGATGAAACACAGTTACAAAACAGTCTTCGTATGCACGCAGAAACACATAAACCGTAGGGGGGGGGGGAGGGGGGGGCTGATTTTGGCGGGAACTTAAAAGAGTGACCAACGTCTCTCAGCAGTGCAGGGCCGGGAGAAAAAAAAAATCTCACTTCTGGCCGGCCAGTCATGGAACGCGGCACGGCGAAAACAGCACATGGACTTGGAGAACTCCCATCCCAGTCTTGTTTTGGCCGTGAAGCGTGTTGTTTTAGTCGTGACCGGAGTAGCCAAACATTTGAAGTTTACCATTGGCAGTTCGTGTTGTCTCGCAGTGTCTCAGTTTGTCTCGCTCCTACGTGAATCTCGAGGGAGGTTGCGGTCAATGACCCCTCAAGGGGCAAAACGGAAGGAGGTAGAGTGCGTGGCCCATTTTCAGGTGTTGGGGACTTACAGGTTTTAAGGTGGATTTGTTGAGGAATGTTGACGGATTTCCTACACTTAGGTTCTGCTGTGTTTTCAAGTTGTGCTACAGCCCCAAAACACGCACCAACTGATCTTTGATTTTAAGTTCTCTCTCTCTCTCTCTCTCTCTCTGTGTGTGCGCGCGCGCGCACGAATGCGCGCGTGTGTACGTGTGTGTGACCAGTAATATTTGTAGTATCATGACAGATTTACTTCATATCAGTAATCATTTTCATTTACAGCAAACACCCGCTTTCTTGTTTTTCTCCCGAGATGAGACCAAGAGGAATATACACTTACACTTAGAGGATTATACATAAACACTAAGAAGAATAAACTCATACCAAGAGGAACCTCGTGGTGTATGACAAAATTTACATACATACACAACCGTCTAGTGCCAAAATTTAAAAAAAAGGTAGCTTGGGTACCGCTGCACTGCGGCGACCCGCTTCCCCCGCAGTAAGCAGCTCGAATACAGCAGTCGGAAAAAACAACAACAACAACAACAACAACAACAACAAAAAAAAAAAAACAGTGCTAATCATGCACATGGGGCTGTTCCATGCTCCGATGTGGCGACCGAAATCCATGGTGCGGCCGCAGATAAGCTGAGTCTTGTCCATTTTATTTTGACCACAGACATGTATAACTCAGCTCTTAGCCCTCCATCTGCCACCAAATGACCTCTACGCGTTTTGAAACAAGGTCTCCGACGACGGGAAACAAGTATTTTTCGCCCCCAACACAATACTGATGTCAAATATCGAAATTCGGGATTCTGCGCGTCCCAGAAAATAACAGTTTTAAATACTGACTTACTCAGACCTTGTGGTACACTAAAAGCACTCAATAACGTTTTCAAGTAGCTTACATAAAGGAGGAAGACCAGTCATTTGGACAGCAAAGCGTTATTTAAGGAGGAGTTTAAGTCAGGAATGTCGCCGTAGCCTCGCATATTTCCGAAAGTGCCTTTGTTTCCTATCTCTCTCTCTCTCTCTCTCTCTCTCTCTCTCTCTCTAATTATGTCTCTGCTTTGACAACTTCTTCAAAGTGTATTCCCTATTCTCCGGGAGGGCAAATCAGCTGTTTCAATGCTCGGGTCGTGAGTTCGAATCCCGGCTGGGGCCAAAGATTTGTGCTGGCCTTTTCCTCGTTGCCCCGGCTTTGGTATCACCCGTACGTGGTCGAAAAGGACGTTAATTTCCTACCCCCCCCCCCCCTCCCAGACAGCTAGCTGGTAATCTGCAGTATGGCCACCAGTAAGCTAAATGCTGAGTTTTGTCATGGAACCTATCTCTTATAAAACCTGAAGAATACCGGCCCCCGTAGTGTAGTGGTTAGCACTTCGGACCATGGACCGGGAGACCCGGGTTCGAGTCCCAGCCGAGACAAGCAGGATATATCTACCTAAGTCGGCTCCTACCAGAGCGGGTGTGCTATGGGCCCAATGGGGAGGCTGTTGCCACACAGCCGAGCTTCACCCACTTCACGGGTGCGACTTTGGGGGTGTTTCCCTTGGTATGACACGTCTTATGATGTGGATGATTACACGGCCGGCACCGCAGGTGCCGTAGTTCCCGGGCCTGGTTAATGCCGGGATATTTATGACAGGAAGCGTGGAATGCGGCCCTGTCCCGCAGTCCCAAACCACACGGACCTCCATAGCATCATCTTACCATCATCCTCATCTCCATCATCATGCATAATTTTTAAAAAAATGTCCCAGTTTCCGAGCCCTCCGTGGATTCCACCCATGACCTGAGAGGAACACCACTGGAACTGGCAAAGAGTTGGGGCAGTTTAAAAAAAAACAAAAAAACCAGAAGGGACCTGAAGAAGGTATTTTATGTTTTACAGGACGGCAAGACAGCGTACGACCTGGCCAAAGAACTGCAACACACAGGAGTGGCGGAAGCCATAGAGAAGAAACAAAGAGAAGTACAAGAGAAATGGAAGAAGGGGAAGAAAGCGGGTTTCTGCGCCATCTTGTGACACAGTGCATGCGTTGAACATTACCCTGGAACGTGTATATACATATATACTGACGCATGCGCAATAAATTATTATTTTTTACGTTTTTTTATTGTGTGTGTGTGTGTGATGCTGTCTCAATATCTGTCCGCCTGTCTATTTTGCGCGCGCGCGCGCACACACACACACACACACACACACACACACACACACACACACACACACACACACACACACCATCTTGCTTGATGTTTTTTTGTTGTTGTTTGTTTGTTTGTTTGTTTTTCTAAAACTTCAACTGAGTGTCTGCAAATATATGGCCGGAATGTGCCTGCAAAATGTTATGTTCACAGTCCAGTTTTTTCTCTCCCCAGATTTTGTACGTAAATTAATTTTGTCGAGATGAACATGTTCGTTACCCATTGTTATAACCAGCTGTTACGCATAGCTGTCAAATACAACGTATAATGTTTGCACTGATTTTGGTGAACGGGCGATTTGCCGACGGACGATACGACGAACGGACGAACTGCCAACGGACGATACGCCGAACGGACGATTTGCCAAACGGGCGATTTGCCAACGGACGATACGCCGAACGGACGATACACCAAACGGACGAGTTGTCAACGGACGATACGCCAAACGAACGATACGCCAAACGGACGATACGCCAAACGAACGATACGCCAAACGGACGATTTGCCAACGGACAATACGCCAAACGAACGATTTGCCAACGGACGATACGCCAACGGACGATTTGCCGACCAGCCGGAATAGATACGCCGAAAAGAAGGCGTTTTGAGTTCCACATTCATTTTCTTTTCTATTGATAAAAGTTTTGTATTGTTGTGGAATTGAAATAAACATTTGAATCGTTGCAAGTAAGAAGACAGCACGGGCAAATGCCGAAGTGCAGTCACAGGGGTATGGGGGTGGGGGCATGAAAAAAATTAAATCAAACATTGGAATAAAACGGGGACACTTGGCTTTTCGGCGTATCGTCCGTTCGGCTTATCGTTCGTTCCGTATCGTCCTGTCACCCTGATTTTACTCTCATGTCAGTAATATGGTTGAGGGATGCTAATCAATCGTTTCGTACGAAAGTGATTTAACCTTAAATCTAAAATATGTGCTGTTAAATCATTGTTATAAGTTAGTTTTTGACAATTTATTTATTTATGTATTTATTTATATATAATTTTTTTAATTAATTTATTTGTTTTGTTTCACTTAACAGTTGAAATGTAATATTATCGGGGAAGGAGAGGGATAATTCCACTGTCAAAACTCTGTTTGCGAACGTTTGTCATTTTTCCACATAATTTTGTTGCCTCTGCCATGGAAGAAATCAAGAAACCCTAACCGGCTTTTCTTGTCTTACGGGCGCCGCCATTTAGCCTATAAATAGAACAAACCTACGTGCCTGCAAGGTTTTAGGCCTGCTCTAGCTGTGACTCTCCCGTGACCCAGAAACAAGCCTCTGCATCTGGCGGCATAACTCGAGACACCAAACTCTTCCAAAAGAACAGCTGTCGGGAAACCGTTTGTGTATGCTAAACGTACACATCGTTATAAAAAAAAAAAATCTTTTGGCTGCTTTTGAAATCCGCGTAAATGTTCCAGCCTTGTTGTTCACCAGTGGCTTTTGTATGCATGGAGAGTATCACTTAAATTCTGTGAATTTTCTTCTGTCGTACATGTACATGTGCGTGTACATAATTATTCATTGTTTTATCGAGGTCGAGGTCGTTAACCATTTCTAAATGATCTCTTCTTTCAAAATCATATGTGCAATAAATCTGGGTGTTTTTTTTGTATACTATCTTGTCTCTGGTTGGTTTGTTTCTAGAACTGGTAATGGTTTTTGGTATTCTACATAAAAAGAGACAGGGAAAGGGTTTGTTTGTTTGTTTTTATTGTTTTTGTTTTTGCTTTGGTGGGGTTTTTTGGGGTGGGGGTGGAGGGGGGGGGGTAGGGATGGTGGTATTTATTATGGAGGAAAACGTCGAATATGGTACGTACCAACACATTGTGATATATTAGCCACACTGCACAATTCGGTACGTTTCTTTGCTTGTTGGGGGGAGCCGGGATGGCCGAATAGTAGAGCGTTGGGCTTTCAAAGCTCGGGTCGTGAGTTCGAATCCTGGCTGGGGCCAAATATTGTGCTGGCCTTTTTCTCGTTGCCCCGTCCGCTTTGATATCACCCTTACGTGGTGGAAAAGGACGTTAAACTCCCAAACACCCACCCAGCCTTTGCTTGTTGGTACGCTTGTCTGTTCCTTCCTACGCCCCGGTTGGGGCAAAATATTTGTTTTGGCCTTTTTCTCACTGCCTCGTCTTTGTGGTGACAAAGGACAACTCCCACCCCCACCCCACCCCACCCCCTTCCTAAGCAATGAGGCCCTTCTACCACACGTTTCCACTATACAACAACTTTGTAAGGGGGTGACTGACAGCTTAAACACCAGTCAGACAACAGCAAAACACCCGACAGTATCAAGCTAACATTAATTTAATATTGTAATCTCCAACCACTCCCACTTGGAATGAAACGCATGTCCCTCTCTCGCTCTGCCGTTCTCTCCCCCCCCCCCCCCCAAAAAAAAAAAAAAAAAGAAAAAAGAAAAACAAAGGATCCCAGTCAGCAACGCTGATGCTGAGAACGCGTTCAACCATAACGTTCGTTGTCAGCAATTTTGCACGCTTCACTGCCCTTCCACCGCAGCTACCAGCGCGTCTGAAACGCTCAAGGGATTTTACCGTTTTAGAATTTTTAATAACGAGTAATGGAAATTCCACACATGTTCATGGAAAATCGTTTTATTCTGTTCACTGGGGTGTAGTTCCATCAGGTCCATGGTTCGTTCAAGGTCATTCCCCTCGCTGGCTACTCGAGAACGTAACAGTCATCGTCTGTGAAGATCTGTTGGTCTTTAGATTGACTTTAGGGTTTTTTTTTAATTTTTTTTTTTTAGGCAACTAGAGAGGCAGAAGCCTCCATAGCTCCCTTGTGACATGGGTCAAGGTCAAGGTCATTCAAGAGATTAAAACTCTTATCATTATCTATCATCAAGCCAAGCAAGGTGTCTCTTGGTGTTCTTAGATCCTGGCAATGTTACTTTCCCCCAAAACAGTTTGTTATTTCAAAGGAGAGTTATTACACAGACTCCCTTTGTTACACAACTTGAGGGAGCCAAAAATGACTCTGGCAGGCGGGATGCGTGTTGATAGTCGACCTACGTGTAAATAGCCGTATGTTCCGATACTACTACTACCACTAATAAAATGGTGTTTGTATGGTGCATTTCTTTAAATAAAACTCAATGCTCCAATACTCTCACGCCTTCTATCTACAGGGACATTTTGTGTGAATGAAACTTACAAAAGAGGTCGATTTGTGTCCCCCCCCCCTACATTATTAACTCACTCTATGCTGAGAGTATGGACCAGTAGCATACTGACAGCGGGCTGTTTCCCTTTAATGAGTAGAAACCCGTTTTGCTAGCGCTATATTTGGTTCCACACTCCACAGCGACTGAGAAAAGAAAAGAAACAACAACAACAACAACAACAACAGAAAGTTGGCGATCTTCACAGTGTAAATCAGACCTCTGGCGCCAACCAAGCGTAAAGGCCTCACTAAAGTGGTGACCTTAGCATAGAGAGAGTTAATCTGTTAACTGTTTCGTTCTACATTGTACTGTCTTCAGCCTTAGCAAAGTAAGACAGCTCCGTTCAGGCTCTTTTCACCAACTCATTCAGCCCTACGCAGGTACATGTACCTGCGCGAGGAACCCGCCGCGTATGCCTACGCAGGTACATGTACCTGCGAGCTAGTGAAAATTTCTACTCGCTCCTCATTGGCCAGACTACTGAATATTCATGAAACAAGGGGCACTACTCTGCTGTGCACTTCCTTTCCTTTGTATGGATCAGGTTTACACATGGGTTTGAGCGATTTTGGGTTTTTTAACTGACTGACTGGCTAGGCAAAAAAGTGCCCAGGACAGGGACAGCAGTCAGGCCTGGAACCAGCAAGGGCTGAAAGGGTTAATGCTGACTCAGTACACAAAATGTACCATGATGTCAGTCGTTTCCTGCACTGAGTCACGGTACGCGCAAGGCAGCTTGCCTGGACGGTAAGCCAGTTTTGCCATCGTTACTGACAAGCAATAAAAGAAATTAATTAACAGCCTCGGAATCGCAGAGGGTGGGTGGGTGTTTGGGAGTTTAACGTCCTTTTCCTTTTTACATAAGGGTGATATCAGAGACGGGGGATAAAAAGGCCAGCACAAATATTTGCCCCCAGCCGGGATTCGAACTCAACGACCCGAGCATTGAAAGTCCAACGCTCTACCATTCGGCCACCCCGGCTCCCCTCATAATCGCAGAGCTTCAGGTTTCAAACTAGTAGTTGTGTTATTAACCACTGTCGGCAGCATACCTCGCTTCCTGCTTTAGCCGGGTCCCTAACCAAGCCGGCACTGAAAAGCAGATTGTCACAAGGGGCAAAGCCACGAGTTAAGAGGACACGGAATGTAACCTTTGCCCCCGAAGGGTCACAGGTCAGCCGAAGGCCATCCTCTTAAAGTCAAGTCAAGGGGTGGTGGGGGGGAGGGGTGGTGGCATCCCCGTACCGGGGGCCGAATCGTTAAGGTGTGTGTGTGTGTTGGGGGGGGGGGGGGGCCTGGTCCAGGGACGTTTGCAAGGGCTAGCACTGACTGTAAAGATCAAACTATCGTCGACGAACTATATACATTGACTTAGGCAAGTGTAAACTATGAAAAACATCAGGTAGTAATTTTCTGTCTTATTCGCCAGAGTGTCATCAATAAAATGTTGACAACAATGATCAGTAAAAACAATGAGGACGGTGCACATGCACTGTGATGAAAGCGGCATGCGCGAGTCTGAAGACTTAGTCATCACTGATCTGTTAAATTTTTGTGGATGTAAAAAAGAAGTGTTTGTAACAGACTGTACGATTTCAAGTTTGTTTTCCAAACTCGATTTGCCTTTAGTACTCTTACTAGTCTGCAAGTCAGTCTAGACTGAGAAGGAATAGAAAAATAAATATCGTAGTATGCACTGAATCAGTTTAGCGAATCAGAATAGCGCACAAAGGCAAATGTTTGGGGAAAAAAGAGACTTTCTTTTCAGAGACTGAATTGCCAGTGCGATAAATTAATTAGTGGTCGCCGGCATAGACGCCGGAAGGGCAGGACCACTCCAAGGTGGCCGCCGCCTATGTTGTCATCACTTGGGACGTTATAATCGAGTCCCAGGCTTCTCCATTGAGTGAGTGCACCAGTGAGTACTCTCCAAACTCCCCCGCTTCTATGATCTGATTCTCAGTGAAGTGTTAGATCGACAGCCTGAAGTTGAACCCCGCACGGAGCCCCCTGGTGCGCATCAAAACAGAGCGAAACCCGCTCGAGACGTGACCTCGAAGCAGACGACAGTTTTCCCGCCAAAAATGTATCGACCAAAAGCTACCTTCCGCAGTAGAGAGCTGTCAGTGGAAACACTGACTCACATTGTGTCCAGGACTGATGAGTGGGAAAGAAGGGGAGGTGTTGAAGGAAAGGGAAGGGCGAGGGAAGGGGGAGGGGGTGTGGGTGGGGGGAGGAGGGAGCGGGTGATGGCGGGAAAGAACATCGGGCCATTGACCCCCCACAACTGATGTCTTTCTCGTCTGCGTCTGCGCACTTGACCGCGCGGCCGAAGGTCATGCCACGGAGGGAGAAGAGAGAGAGCCTCGAAGAGAGAGAGAGAGAGAGAGGTTGTCCCCATGGGAAGGGCAGGGTTTGATCTCCGAATGATTTCATTAGCACCGCATGGAGGCACCCTTTGAGGGGCAACATGCTAAAATTGAAACAACTGCCCGAAACATCCTCTTGCGATAGTTCGGTCCTTTGAATTCCCAGCCTGTAGCCGGCCGCGGCATTAGCAGCCTCACTAACCCCGGCGCACAAGGCTGGATTAGGTTTTAATCTTTTACAATCCTGGTTCTGGTAATTTGGGTTTAAAATACTGACATGTAATTGGACGAAATGGACGAAAACTGATGGAATGGAAAAGGCTGGAAAACACGTTGACAGCCTGTGGCCGGCGGCTACAAATTGCAAAACGTAACTGAGAATAGACTGGCACACGACGTTTTCACACAGAGACAGAAAGAGAGAGAGAGAGAGAGAGAGAGAGCAGGGTGACTGGGGGGGGGGGGGACCGAGAAAGATGATGATGATGATGATGATGATGATGAAGAAATGGTGATGATGAAACTTTATTTGTCAACGGTAAACGTTTTGACAGAAATTCGCCAGTTTGCAAACTTGCCGTTGCTAATACTACAGAGACTAGCTACTAAGGAAAAAAAAAATCAGACTAGAGAGAGAGAGTGTGTGTGTGTGTGTGTGTGTGTGTGTGTGTGTGTGTGTGTGTGTGCGATGTATAGGTGTAACAAAACAAATCACGTATCTACGGGAAAAAGATGAGGAGGTGAACACACACTGACGTGAAAATAGCAACAATCCACCTTCGGAACCCGTGACAAACAAAACTGATAAACAAAACCACAAAAACTGACAACAAAACCACAACAAAACAAAGCAACGATAGCAACAACAAAACCAACAACAAACAAAAAAACAAACATGCGAACAACCAACAATAAACAAACAAACAAAAACTGAACACCACTAACCAGCCAACATCAACCATCCCGGCACAAAACAGACAAAGCACCCAAACCCGTATCCTCATCACCGATAAGCTTCATACGAGCAGCCCAGAACAAGAAGCTCCAGGAATAACTTCCGCCTTGTTTTCCCATCAGCACAAATCACTTGTCAAACGGACAATAACCCCACGCTCCGGCTCTGAAACAAAGGGATGGCAAGGTACGCTACTCGTTCTGCTCTCGCCTTGAAGGAGTTATACCTGATGCGGTGTTCGTGGTGGCTCGAGGGTACCGTGCTCTGCATTCAGCTTGGCTAGATGATCAGCGTTACGGTTTTTTGTTTTTTGTTTTTTTTTACAGATTCTTTATAGCTAAGCTGGCTCAGTTGGCCAATGGAGTTTTGTAGCTCACCCAGGCCATATTTGGAGGGGATAGCAATGTGAAGTGAAGCTCTTTGATTTTATTTTAAATTTATACACACTGCAGGTCTTTTAAGGTCACAGACCGACCCAGGCTTATAACGGTAACAAGAACATGGTACCATTTAGATGTGTGCAAAATATGGACCACTCTAGGTACAAGTTTACAAAGCTCTAAAATGCACTTTAGGAGGACCACGGGCTCAGTAGTGGCAGCATCTATGCAAAACACATTTTTTGACACAGAGTGAGTTGCACATCCTGCCAAGTGCCGTTTTAATTATTCCTATGAAGTCCTTTTCTTTTCCTCTTGTGGCGGAGAGCCGGGGTGGCCGAATGGTAGAGCGTTAGACTTCTCAGTGATGCTCGGGTCGTGAGTTCGAATCCCAGCTGGGGCCAAATATTTGTGCTGGCTTTTTCATCGTTGCCCCGTTTTTGATATCACCCGTATGCGGTGTTGGAAAAGGACGTTAAACTCCCAAACACCCATCCCACACTGCCTCTGTCTGTCTGTGCGTCTGTGTGTGTGTGTGTGTGTCTGTCTGTCTGTCTCTTGTTGTATTTGCTCTTCTTTTCTTTTTGCCAGTAGTTCTCGTTGAGTCGTCAATTATGAAACAACCAACACGATATCTCGATATCTGAAGAGACAGGATATCCAGGCAAGAGAGACCAGAACTCAGTGAGATCGGCTTGACCCGCCGTTGGAAACAGCCGATGCGACAAACGAATTTCAGTATTTCTATACCGGCTGTCATCTACGCTCTTATTCAAGATTTTATTTTCCTTTTCCCCCTTGTGGGGTATGGAGGATACAAAAAAAACCCCAAGATCATATAATTATAGACAAAAAGATACGACAAGCGATAATTATATGTACAACAATATACATAATCTGTAGACAGGAAAGCGCAAGCAAACACCTATGAAACTTGTGAGAGGAAAATGAGCAACAGCGTTCACACACACACACACACACACACACACACACACACACACTATACCGTCCTACCCGCTTTCAAAAATTTTGCTAGAGCAAGGGCAACTTTTTGGGGGATTTTGACCCCAACAGCCTTTACAAAGATTGCCGGCATGTCGATCGCCGGCATGTCGATCTGACTCCAAGGAAACGAAGTGGTATGTGCTTGTTGCGTTCCTCTTGAATGAAATGAAATTTATCCCCTATTGCACGCATGTCACATTTTTCTGCACAGTCGCTGTTCTCTGGGTACCCTGTTTTCTGCCTTGTTCATTATAGGGAGCTTCAAGGTGACGGTGACATTCTGGGAAGACACCGAGAGCCTGTTCGAGTCACGACCTCTTGACCTTGAGCTGGGTCGCCAGGGTTACCGGATCAGTCTGGATGCTGCGTAACGCTGGAGATAGTGATAGTGGAGACAGCCAGCATGACCCGCACCGCATCAGTGACCAGGTGGACTGATACGTGATGCTGGTAATAAGCGTGTCTGACCTTCGGCTTGCTGGGCAGTTCATGTCACAGAGGCAGGAAACGGACCAGACGGTGCCATTGCGTAAACGGTTACGGCTTCACTGATTCTCTCAGGTTGTGCCGTGTGTGTGTGTGTGTGTGTGTGTGTGTGTGTGTGTGTGTGTGTGTGTGTGTGTGTGTGTGTGTGTGTGCGTGCGCGCTCGGACAGTGTGTGTGTGTGTGTGTGTGTGTGTGTGTGTGTGTGTGTGTGTGTGTGTGTGTGTGTGTTCCAAGTCAATGTTGTACTGTTGTTCAAGAGATGCTGTACATAGTTGATCAAGTTCTGTTTGCCCGGTGAGTGGTTCAGTCACGAACGTTTCTGTTGAACGGCACGTCACTCTTTAGTGCCACTTTAAAAATAAAATCAGTGACGATTACTAATCTCTGCAGTTATGGTTGAAAATCACAAAGAATGTAAACTGCCGAAGCACGCGATGAGATCAGTGCCAATAGTCGCAGAAATCATGTGAAAACTGACCCAAACTGGAAACAAAACAAAACAAAGAAATTAATTAATTTTTGATTGGCGGAGACGGGCTACGAGAGAGACAACGACAATGACAACGACCATGACAATAATCGTTGTTTTCCAGCGGTAACAGTTTTGGCAGAAATACCACGTTCGAACTTACCGTTGCTTAAAGTACGAGAATATGAGGAAAGGAAGAAAAATTTATAAGCTACAGGAATACGGGGAGACTGAGGGTGGGGGGTGGGGGTGGGGGTGGGGGTGTAGAAACAAGTTACACATTTAAACTCAAAGAAAACACACACACACACACACACACACACACACACACACACACGCACGCACGCGGCACGCACGCACAGACAAGCTGCACATTTAAACTCAAGTGAACACACACACACACACACACACACACACACACACACACACACACACACACACACACACACACACAGAAATTACGTAAGGGTCAGTGTTAGCACAGACATCCACTGTGAAGCGCCAGACGGTTTGAGTAACCGGCGCCCCATCCGACAGACAACGCACTCTTCCCCTGTCCAGGGCCACTGGGTCAGGGACGGTATCAAAAGGTCAGTGGAGTCAGACTGCACAATGGATCTTTGATGACCATTTCCTGGTTTGAAGCTTTTCTTTTTACCTCCGGACATTTGGTTGCTTACATGCGCTGGATCCGGGATAGCCGAATGGTAGAGCGTTGGACTTTCAATGCTCGGGTCGTTAGTACGAATCCCGGCTGGGGCCAGACTGCTTGTGCTGACCTTTCTCTCGTTGCCCCGTCTTTGATAGCACCCATACCGCTTAAAATTTATTTATCAGGCGATTAATCTTTGAAACAAATTTTAGATGCAAATGGTCTTCAACTTGTCTTTGAATTGCGGCACGTTTAATTGAGTAAATGCAAACGTGACCTATAACCAACTGTCGAATGAAGAATGAATCAAACCTCGCAAACGGAAGCTAAACATAACCCAAAACAAACATTTATATAGGCCATATTTTCGCCGAGTATGTCACTGCCTTTTCACAGCGACAGTAGCTCAGTCTTCTCTTCACTTCTATCCGGTTTTCTCGTAACACCACCCCCTCCACCCTCGCTTCCTCCAGCCCCCACCCCCTTTCTCTTTTATTATCCGCCAAGTACCGTAACAGACTGCCGAGCCCCATCCACCTTTCAACACTGTCGCTTCATTATCTGTTCCCCCTTTCTCCCCTAACTCCGTCTGTTCCCTCAGGGGTTCCGCCACGCCCCTAGTTTGGGCTGAGCTGGGACTGCATGAGTAGGGGAGTTTTGGGTCATTGACCGCTCTCTCTCGCTCTCTCTGCCCCCCCCCCTCTCTCTCTCTCTCTCGTGTGTGTGTGTGTGTGTGTGTGTGTGTGTGTGTGTGTGAGAGAGAGAGAGAGAGAGAGAGAGAGGGTGTTTACTTTTTCAGTAATTTTACTTTATGCTTGCCATTTTTTCTTTCTTCCTCTCCCTTGTATTTCCTTTCATCTTTGCCATTATAGTCTTCATTTTTTGCTGTTGTAGCAACGGCTGATTGAAAATTAATCATCGTTTGGTTAAATCACTTCCGTCGGAAAAGAAAGGTCGTTCGTTCGTTCGTTTTCTCTCTCTCTCTCTCTCTCTCTCTCTCTCTCTGTGTGTGTGTGTGTGTGTGTGTGTGTGTGTGTGTGTGTGTGTGTGTGTGTGTGTGTGTGTGTGTGTGTGTGTGTGTGTGTGTGTGAGAGAGAAAATATGTGCCTGTTATATTTTCTGTGCCTGTTGTATTTTCTGCTTCCCGTGGCACATTGAAACGGTTGGCCAGTTGTGCTGTATCACCTCTTCCCCCATAAAACATCACTTCTAGTTCAAGGTCTTTGTCTGTCTTTTTGTCTTTGTCTGTCTGTCTGTCTGTCTCTGCGTGTGAAAATTTTCACGTGTCTCAGTACCGCGATACCATAATTATCTACCGTCGTTTTGGTGAAAGTGCCTAAGCGCTTTGGCGTTTATCATTTCAGTGACGTTAGATAGTTGTTACTCAGTGTCGCGCGATCCCGTTTTAATTCAGTTTTTCTTTTTGTGTCTAAGGGCAGGTTGAAAAGATGGGCCAACTGCCTGTACCTTATACTGAACCTCCTGTTCTGTGAATCTAAACTTGTAGCTCGAGTTCCACTGTGTGTGTGTGTGTGTGTGTGTGTGTGTGTGTGTGTGTGTGTGTGTGTGTGTGTGTGTGTGTGTGTGTAAGGGCAAAAGATGGGCTAACTGTGCCTTATACTAAACCTCTTCTTCTGTGAATCTAAACTTGTAGCTCGAGTTTCACAGTGTGTGTGTGTGTGTGTGTGTGTGTGTGTGTGTGTGTGTGCCGCGTGTGTGTGTGTGTGTGTGTGTGTGTGTGTGTGTGTGTGAGAGAGAGAGAGAGAGAGAGGGAGAGAGAGAGAGAGAGAAATTTGACACGCTGAGACTAACAGCTTCCCTTTTCACTGGGTATAATATGGGGGCGTTAATAATTGGCCTGTCATTCAATGTGTGCTTTCCTCCGTGAACAACCAAACAGTGACTAATACCGCCCGGACTTTACAGCATCCGGCGGGGCCAAAATTAGTGACTGTCGTCCGTACAGTCAGCTGCTACAGTTCACTGAGGCGCTTGGGAACTGGCGGCGGTGAAATAGCGAAAACGACACAGAGAACATGGAGTTAGCTTGATTTTATTATAGACTGAGTCCCTTTCCCGTCTTTCTCAAGCCCAACACCGGCTTCCTCCCTTTACCCCCCCCCCCCCCCCCACTCCCCCAACACTTCAAAACACGGATGTAAAACGAAGTCAGGGGTGTTAACGGCTGAGCGAAATCAAGTTACACTGGCAAAATTAAAGTAGCGTGCACGTTGGTGATAGTGCTTATGCACTGACGAAAGAAGGGGACGTTATACGTTACGAAACCGAATTATGAAATGCTTGCGTCGCTGTTCGGGGTTTCTTCCCTTACACCGTGAAGGTTGACTGACTAAGTTAATTTTGCAAGGACAATAGACGCACAGGTCTCTTTTACTATCTGTCCTTCCTACTCTAACAATGATAATAATTATAGTTGTTCATTACACACACACACACACACACACACACACACACACAGAGTGACACGCACACACGCACGTAATTATGCATGCACTGCCTGGCCTGCAAGCCGGGTCACTTAACGGGTGGGTGTGGGTGAACGGGTGGGTGCGGGTGGGTGCGGGTGGGCGGGGGGGGGGTGTTTTGGGGGTTTAACGTCCTTTTCCACCACATAGGGTGATATCAAAGACGGGGCAACGATGAAAAAGCCAGCACAAACATTTGGCCCCAGCCGGGATCGAACTCACGACCCGAGCATTAGAAGTCCAACGCTCTACCATTCGACCACCCCGGCTCCCCGGGGTCACTTAACGAATAAATGGAAATCTTATTAGTTTTCATGTGACAAATACTCGGTTAATCTAGAAGACTGACGGAGAATAACACCTCTATGATCTTGGAAACAAGTCAAGTCAGTGTCCGCAGTCTACGGCTGGTGACACTGGGAGTGTTTTTAGTCCAAACAAACAGCGAACATAGTATTTTTTCGTGTTTTTCGTGTGGCATGCGGTTACAACACGCCTTTGCCCTAATTTCTTTGGATCGTGTCTTGAGCTGTTTTCCATGCTCGCATAAAAGTGTCTCAGTCCCGCTTGTCACGAACCTATCGGGAAGCAAAATGGGGAAAGTGTGGGGAGATGTCGGCAACACTAGCAGGGATTGCTTCCCTTTGACCGTAGTCCGATCGCTAGTTTGTCGCGAAGACAGTACACACAGCACTCCACGTAATGATTTAGGGCAAAATACTTTTTGTTCAGACTGGTTTAATTTGGCTTGGTGTTTGTTTGTTTGTTTGGTTGGTTGGTTGGTTGGTTTTGTTTTGTTTCCTTCCTTCATCATTTTCCCGTGTGTTTCTATAAGTTCTGGTTTATTAATTCTTGTACTATTTTGACAAATATAATATATCCCGGCTGGGGCCAAATATTTGTGCTGGCTTTTTCATCGTTGCCCCGTCTTTGATATCACCCGTATGTGGTGGAAAAGGACGTTAAACTCCCAAACACCCACCCCACCCCATCAACCCTCACTGTATAAACAAAAAACAGAATTAAAAAAAAAGTAACGGAACATGCGACGAACGCTCCCTCTCTCTCTCTCCGTGTTGGAGTTAGGACTGCTGCGTTGCTAGAGCGTTGTACCGTCAATCATTTCTTGGGTAGGGAGTTCGATTCCAGACCGGTAACCAAAGTGTTACATTGATTTTGATTTCAATCTTAGTCTGTGTTACCCTGGCTTTGGAAACGGAAATGAAAAAGGGCACTAAACCCTGAAAGATCCTACCAACCACCGACTACACACACACACACTCTCTCTCCCTCTCTCATATGAGGCATTCTGCAAGGTCATAAAACGAACATTTATCACAAGACATACAGTACCACTCTCCTCCATTCGGCATCCCTTCATTAGCCCCCTCCCCCTCCCATTCACCCCCTTCCCCCCTCTCATTCCTCCCACCTCCGTCAGCCCCATCTCTGTGCAGAGAACTGCAGAAGAGTCTTCAGTCGTTGTCGACCCGAGCTGACCTCGGTGGATCTAAATTTAGTATTTACTATTTATGATGGACGAGAGTTGAAACGAGGGGCCAGCACTGCGGTAGCAAACCAAGGTCAGTTTTCCCTCCCCTTATACGTGTATTAGACTGACGGGGCTGGTCAGTTTTCATGGCCCGGTTCAAGGTCAAACCGTCGAGGTAGTTAGGGACGGTTCAGGACAGCGGCCCAATCTGTCACTGCCCTCGAAGGTGTCCGGGGACCCGTCAGTGAAAGCAATTACGGATCATTATTGGTTAAAGGGACTACGTTCGTTGTACTTCAAGCTTCCAGTGCAACACAAGGAGTTGCTGCCCGGCATTGCAGTCGACACTACTACTGCTACTACTACTACTACTAGTACGACTACTACTACCATTACTACTACTATTACTACCTCTACTTCTACCGTCACTACTACTGCAACTACTACCGTTACTACCACTACCACTACCACTACTACTGCTGCTACTACCGTTACTACTACTACCACTACCGTTACTACCACTACCACCACCACCATTACCACCACTACTACTACAACAACCACTAAGGTTACTACTACTACCCCTACCACTTCTACTACCGTAACTACTACTACTTCTACCACCATCACTACCACTTCTACCACTACCGTCACCACTACTACTATTACTACTACAACTACCGGTACTACTACTACTACTACCATCACCGTTACTACTATTATTATTACTAGTACCACCACCGTTATTACTACCACCACTACTACATGTACTACCATTATTACGGGTCAGTAGTGGTGGTGGTGGTGGTGGGGGGGGGGGGAGGTCATATTTGGATGCAAGAAACAAGAACTAAGTCTACGAACTTGACCTCTCGAGCACTTTAACGGTTACTGACCGTACAGTCAGCAAAGGTGTCCCGGTGTAGGATCCGGTCCGGTCCCCCCTCTGAAGCAGTCCCCCGGGGGACCAATTCGTGGCAAAAACTGCTCTATAATGGTCCCCCCTTAGACATCCAGCCTCGTTTTCGACTGGTCCCCCTGGGCGATTTTGGTCCCCCCTCGCATCCAAAGTAGGCCCCCTCTCGAACTGGTCCCCCTCTTTTCTAACCAATGTAGAGCTATGTCAGTATTTATTTTTAACTTTATTGTTATAGTGTGTGTCAACTCAGTAGAAAACGTGACTCTGGATCTCTCTCACACTCTCTCTCTCTCTCTCTCGCCCCCCACACTTTCTCTCCTCCCCCCCATCTCTCAAACACACACACACACACATTATGCACGCACGCACGCACGCGTGCACACTCACTCACGCACGCACGCACGCAAACACACACGCGCACACACACACACACACACACACACACACACCTCTTTCGTTATATGTATAATTATTTTCATTTTTGTACAGAGATGTTATTCAAGATGATCTTGAACTGGGTCAAGGTTACAGTGTCAAATCTAAACTTTTAAAAGTGATTTAACTTCGTAGATTTGCCGTTCTATGTAGCCTATACTTTTGTTTTTTTTATTTTCTCTTCTTTTTTTTTGTGGGATGAGGAAACGGTCGCCACTAAAAAACAAAAGTATAGGCTACATAGAACGGCAAATCTACGAAGTTAAATCACTTTTAAAAGTTTAGATTTGTTTTCTCTTTTCTTTTATTTATTTTTTTTGTGGGATGAGAAAACGGTCGCCACGCTTCTTGACACGTCACGTGACTCGTGTCAAACATGCCTATAATTATAAGTACACGACAATTCATTCCGTACTTGGGCCACCGAGGTTGAGATATTTGCTGCAGCCACCCTCTTGGACACGCCCGTGTATGTGTTCACAAGAGAGGCTCCAGGCCGACAACCTAGGTGGCTGAAATACGGGCCAGTTTGGCAATCGGCCCCATTGAAAACAGACAGAGTAATTTATATAATGAATCTTGGACATCACTTTGCTCCTGTTTTTTGTGTCACTCCTTAGACCAGAACTGTTAGTCTTCTGCTGTTTTTGTTGTTTCAAGGGTCATGATTTGAGACACTGGTACTCAGTCTTGACTGTCTACTTGAAGTACGCTGAAAGCCAAAGGTGGCAACTAGTTTTCATGTCATGGACACTTACTTAATTTTGAAGAAATATTTTTCTATGGCGTTGTATAGAAAATATTAGATACTTGGTCTTTGATGTTATTCTCTAAATGCTATTTCCAGTTTTAAAAAAATGACAGGAAATGTGGACAGCAAAAAACAACCAATGCAAAAAAACAACTGAAAGAAACAAGAACACAACCAAACAAATATATCTCACACACACAAAAATAACAACAAGCACATAAATCGGAAAAAAAGAAAAAAAATGTTCCTATGGCCCTGTGCTTTTGGGGACAATAAAGTTTTGTAACAATAAAGTTAAAAATAAATACTGACATAGCTCTACATTGATTAGAAAAGAGGGGGACCAGTTCGAGAGGGGGCCTACTTTGGATGCGAGGGGGGACCAAAATCGCCCAGGGGGACCAGTCGAAAACGAGGCTGGATGTCTAAGGGGGGGACCATTATAGAGCAGTTTTTGCCACGAATTGGTCCCCCGGGGGACTACTTCAGAGGGGGGACCGGACCGGATGCTACACCGGGACCACGCCAACCAATTAGCGTAAACTGCTCGTGGTACCAGAATGGTTTCCTGACAGCGTCACGAGTGTCGCTGCTGCCGGACGGCGCTGATCACTACTCACTACTGACCGTAATGGTTTTCACTTTCCTGGGTAATCATACTTAGACATCTGCCAGTGGATGGAGCGGGCCGGATGGTGACAAGGAAATGGCTGTTTTGGGGAGGCTCAAAACAATCTTGCTTCCACTGACAAGTGTAGGGCTGTTAAAACAATTAGCTGGACTGAAGTCATTAGCATGCGTGTTTGATTATGCCGGGGATGATCAGCTAGTGAGGAGGTCAGTGCGGTTGTGACGTTTTTGTTTGGGTTCCGGAGGAGAAAGGAAAAGGTGGGTGGGTGGGTGTTTGGGAGTTTAACGTTCTTTTCCACCACATAAGGGTGATATCAAAGACGGGGCAACGAGAAAAAAAAAAAAAAAGGCCAGCACAAATATTTCGCCCCAGCCGGCGGGATTCGACCTCACGACCCGAGCATTGAGGGTCCAACGCTCTACCATTCGGCCACCCCGGCTCCCCGGAAGACAAAGGAACAGGAACATTTTGCGTCTGTTGTAAATAAATGGTTTGAACTATGACAAAATTAGTGATAAAACCCAAAACAACAACACCAACAACGATTGACAAACAACAACAACACTTGCAGGAGAATAACCATGGTGACCCTACGATTACAATTTATCCGATTCTAACGAAAAGCCGGGCTTCCTAATGTAAGAATTCCACCTCATGTCCTTGACAAGATCTCAGTTCTGCCGCTCCTCAAATGTCTGACTTTGTTGCACTCCGCTAAGCTGCAAATGTGGGTGATTTGTATTCCAAGACAGAATGACAGCCTAGAATCCGACAGACTGTCTTCATTATGGAGTTTCTTCAAAGCTTGTATGCTTTGTTTTGTTTGCCTAGCCGACACATAAACCCTGCGGCTTGAGTTGGAGGCGAGGTTTACCCTGGATCTAAGGACACGATATAGACAGGCCTGCCGCATTGCCCGGCCGGACGGGGCAGTTACTCAGTCTCACGGGGGTTAAACAAAATGGCCGCGGTCAAAGGAAGTGCCTCTCTGGCTTCGAAGTTTTCGACAACGAATTTCCTCCCTCTCTCTCTCTCTCTCTCTCTCTCTCTCTCTCTCTCTCTCTCTCTCTCTCTCCCTCTCTCTCTCTCTCTCTCTCTCATTGTCATTGTCATTGTCATTGTCTCTCTCTCTCCCTCTCTCTCTCTCTCTCTCCCTCTCTCTCTCTCTCCCCCCCTCTCTCTCTCTCCCTCTCTCTCTCTCTCTCTCTCAAAAAACAAACAAACCCCAAACCAAACCAAACCAAACCAAACCAAACCAAAACAAAACAAAACAAAACAAAACCGTGACCCCCCACCCCAACCCCCCCCCCCCCCCAAAAAAAAAAAGACCCCCCCCCCAAACCCAAGAAAACCAGAACAAAACAAAACAAAAACAACAAACAAACAACAAACAACCAAAACAACAACAAAAAACCAACCTCAAAACCCCCAAACAAAAACCACCACCACCACCACCACCAAAAACAACAACAATGAAAAAAACAAACCAAGTGATATTTCTTAAATCTGAGCATACACGGACATACACACAGACAGACAGACAGACAGACAGACACACACACACACACACACACACACACACACACACACACACACACACACACACACACACACACACACACACACACTTCTATTCAGACTCGCTACTAGTGGCACTTTGACCAAACAGTGGCACTGTCACTTGTTCATTTGATTAAAAAAGTGGCACTTCGTTTGTCCAAAGGATGTCGATTTCTCGTTTGGACACACAGTTTATCGAGCAGCCATCTGTCTTCGCGAACACATCACAACAGCGCACACCCCCGTCAGATTTCAGATATTTATATGACTCTACCGTCTGACCGGCTCAATCATCGTCGAAATTTTTGAATAGAGAGGGACACTTCGTTTGACCGCGGCCATTTTGTTTAAACCCCGCGACTCCGTCTGGTCAGTCTGGGATAAATATTGTTGTATTGAACCTCTCGAGGGCAGCATGCACCCTCCAATATCCCTCCCTACCCGTCAGTCACCCCACCCCCTCCCCCCCTGGAGCTGGGAAGTGGGGTGGGGGAGTTGGGGGGAGGGGTCGGGCGTATGCAAATTCTGTCCATAGCGGCTGGCCATATCTTGATTAAAATTTGCACGTCTCTGGTGATGGCGCCGCTTGTCGGTGAATTGCTTTCGCGTCTGGTCCCGTGCTGCTGGTCATTTTTCACCAGCCGCCTGGTCAGTTCCCTGGTCAGTTCCCTGGTCA